>JANJGN010001645.1:0-120368 GCA_026770705.1 Isurus oxyrinchus | reverse complement strand
TCTGAGAGTGTGGGGGAGACAGGTTCAATCGAGTGGTTAGGGTCTGGAACGCACCGTCTGATAGTGTGGCGGAGACATGGTCAATCGAGTGGGTAGGGTCTGGAACACACTGTCTGAGAGTGTGGGGGAGACAGGGTCAATCGAAAGGTTAGGATCTGGAATGCACTGTCTGAGAGTGTGGTGCAGACAGGGTCAATCGAATGGTTAGGATCTGGAAAGCACTGTCTGAGAGTGTGGGGGAGACAGGGTCAATCGAGTGGTTAGGATCTGGAACACACTGTCTGAGAGTGTGGGGGAGACAGGGTCAATTGAGTGGTTAGGGTCTTGAACGCAATGTCTGAGAGTTTGTGGGAGACAGGGTCAATCAAGAGTTTAGGAACAGGAACGCACTTTCTAAGAATCTGGGGGTAACAGTGTCAATCGAGTGGTTAGGGTCAGGAACGCACTGACTGAGAATGTGGGGGTGTCAGGTTCAATCGAGTGGATAGAGTCTGGAATGCACTGACTGAGAATGTGGGGGAGACAGGGTCAATTGAGTGGTTAGGATCAGGAACGCACTGTCTGAGAGTGTGGGAGAGACAGGTTCAATCGAGTGGTTAGGATGAGGAATGCACTCTCTGAGTGTGGTGGAGACAGGACAATCGAGTGGTTAGGGTCTGGGATGCAATTTCTGAGAGTGTGGGGGTGACAGGGTCAATCGAATGGTTAGGATCTGGAAAGTACTGTCTGAGAGTCTCGGTGAGACAGGGTCAATCGAGTGGTTAGGGTCTGGAATGTACTGTCTGAGATTGTGGGGGAGACAGGGTCAATCGAATGTTTAGGAACTGCAATGTACTGTCTGAGATTGTTGGGGAGACAGGGTCAATCGAGTGGTTAGGGTCTGGAATATAATGTCTGAGAGTGTGGGGGAGACAGGGTAAATCGAAAGGTTAGGATCTGGAATGTACTGTGTGAGAGTGTGGAGGAGACAGGGTCATTCTAAAGATTAGGATCTGGAATGCGCTGTCTGAGAGTGTGGCGGAGACAGGGTCAATCGAGTGTTTAGGGTCTGGAATGTACTGTCTGGGAATGTGGAGGAGACAGGGTCAATCGAGTGGTTAGGATCTGGAATGCACTGTCTGAGAGTGTGGGGGAGACAGGGTCAATCGAGTGGTTAGGATCTGGAATGCACTGTCTGTGAGTGTGGTGGAGACAGGGTCAATCGAGTGGTTAGGGTCTGGAATGCACTGTCTGAGTGCGTGGGGGAGACAGGGTCAATCGAGTGGTTAGGATGAGGAATGCACTCTCTGAGTGTGGTGGAGACAGGACAATCGAATTGTTAGGATCTGGAATGCACTGTCTGAGAGTGTGGGGGAGACAGGGTAAATCGAGGGGTTAGGATCTGGAATGCGTTGTCTGAGAGTGTGGGGGAGACAGGGTCAATCGAGTGGTTAGGATCTGGAATGCCCTGTATGAGAGTGTGGGGGAGACAGGGTCAATCGAGTGGTTAGGGTCTGGAATGCACTGTCTGAGAGTGTGGGGGTGACAGGGTCAATCGAGTGGTTAGGATCTGGAATGCACTATCTGAGAGTGTGGTGGAGACAGGGTCAATCGAATGGTTAGGATCTGGAATGCACTGTCGGAGAGTGTGGGGGAGACAGGGTCAATCGAGTGGTTAGGGTCTGGAATACACTGTCTGAGAGTGTGGGGGAGACAGGGTCAATAGAGTGGTTAGGATCTTGAATGTACTGTCTGAGAGTGTAGGGGAGACAGGGTCAATCGAGTGGTTAGGATCTGGAACGTACTGTCTGAGAGTGTGGGGGACACAGAGTCAATCAAGTGGTTAGGGGCTGGAATGCGCTCTCTGAGAGTGTGGGAGAGACAGGGTCAATCGAGTGGTTAGGATCTGGAATGAACTGTATGAGAGGTTGGGGGAGACAGGGTCAATCGAGTGGTTAGGGTCTGGAATGCACTGTCTGAGAGTGTGGGGGTGACAGGGTCAATCGAGTGGTTAGGATCTGGAATGCACTGTCTGAGAGTGTGGGGGAGACAGGGTCAATCGAGTGGTTAGGATCTAGAATGCACTATCTGAGAGTGTGGTGGAGACAGGGTCAATTGAATGGTTAGGATCTGGAACGCACTGTCTGAGAGTGTGGGGGAGACAGGGTCAATCGAGTATTTAGGGTCTGGAATGTACTGTCTGGGAATGTGGAGGAGACAGGGTCAATCGAGTGGTTAGGATCTGGAATGCACTGTCTGAGAGTGTGGGGGAGACAGGGTCAATCGAGGGGGTAGGATATGGAATGCACTGTCTGAGAATGTGGGGGAGACAGGGTCAATCGAGAGCTTAGGATCTGGAATGTACTGTCTGAGAATGTGGGAGAGACAGGGTCAATCGAGTGGTTAGGATCTGGAATGCGCTGTCTGAGAGTGTGGGGGAGACAGGGTCAATCGAGTGGTTAGGATCTGGAATGTACTGTCTGAGAGTGCAGGGGTGACAGGGTTAATTGAGTGGTTAGGATCAGGAACGCAGTCTCTGAGTGTGGTGGAGATAGGCGAATCGAATGGTTAGGGTCTGGAATACACTGTCTGAGACTGTGGGGCAGACTGGTTCAATCGAGTGGTTAGGAACTGGAAAGCACTGTCTGAGTGTGTCGGTGAGACAGGGTCAATCCAGTGGTTAGGGTCTGGAGTGCTGTGTTTGTGTGTTGGGGAGACAGGGTGAATCGAGTGGTTAGGGTCTGGAACGCACTGTCAGAGTGTGTGGCGGAGACAGGGTCGATCGAGTGGTTAGGACCAGGAACGCAATTTCTGAGAGTGTGGGGCAGACAGGGTCAATCGAATGGTTAGGAACTGGAAAGTACAGCCTGAGAGTGTCGGTGAGACAGGGTCAATCGAGTGGATAGGGACTGGAACGCACAGTCTGAGAGTGTGGGGGAGACAGGTTCAATCGAGTGGTTAGGGTCTGGAACGCACCGTCTGATAGTGTGGCGGAGACATGGTCAATCGAGCGGGTAGGGTCTGGAACACACTGTCTGAGAGTGTGGGGGGAGACAGGGTCAATCGAAAGGTTAGGATCTGGAATGCACTGTCTGAGAGTGTGGGGGAGACAGGGTCAATCGAATGGTTAGGATATGGAAAGCACTGTCTGAGAGTGTGGGGGAGACAGGGTCAATCGAGGGGTTAGGATCTGGAATGCGCTGTCTGAGAGTGTGGGGGAGACAGGGTCAATCGAGTGGTTAGGATCTGGAAAGTACTCTCTGAGAGTGCAGGGGTGACAGGGTTAATTGAGTGGTTAGGATCAGGAACGCAGTCTCTGAGTGTGGTGGAGATAGGCGAATCGAATGGTTAGGGTCTGGAATGCACTGTCTGAGACTGTGGGGCAGACTGGTTCAATCGAGTGGTTAGGAACTGGAAAGCACTGTCTGAGTGTGTCGGTGAGACAGGGTCAATCCAGTGGTTAGGGTCTGGAGTGCAGTGTTTGTGTGTTGGGGAGACAGGGTGAATCGAGTGGTTAGGGTCTGGAACGCACTGTCAGAGTGTGTGGCGGAGACAGGGTCGATCGAGTGGTTAGGACCAGGAACGCAATTTCTGATAGTGTGGGGCAGACAGGGTCAATCGAATGGTTAGGAACTGGAAAGTACAGCCTGAGAGTGTCGGTGAGACAGGGTCAATCGAGTGGATAGGGTCTGGAACGCACTGTCTGAGAGTGTGGGGGAGACAGTTTCAATCGAGTGGGTAGGGTCTGGAACACACTGTCTGAGAATGTCGGTTAGCAGGGTCAATCGAGTAGTTAGCATCAAGAACGTACTGTCTGAGAGAGTTGGAGAGACAGGGTCAATCGAATGGTTAGGAACTGGAAAGCACCATCTGATAGTGTGGCGGAGAAATGGTCAATCGAGTGGTTAGGATCTGGAATGTACTGTCTGAAAGTGTGGCGGAGACAGGGTCAATCGAGTGGTTAGGGTCTGGAACGCACTGTCTGAGAGTGTGGGGGAGACAGGGTCAATTGAGTGGTTAGGGTCTTGAACGCAATGTCTGAGAGTTTGTGGAAGACAGGGTCAATCAGGAGTTTAGGAACAGGAACGCACTTTCTAAGAATCTGGGGGTAACAGTGTCAATCGAGTGGTTAGGGTCAGGAACGCACTGACTGAGAATGTGGGGGAGACAGGTTCAATCGAGTGGTTAGAGTCTGGAATGCACTGACTGAGAATGTGGGGGAGACAGGGTCAATTGAGTGGTTAGGATGAGGAATGCACTCTCTGAGTGTGGTGGAGACAGGACAATCGAGTGGTTAGGGTCTGGGATGCAATTTCTGAGAGTGTGGGGGTGACAGGGTCAATCGAATGGTTAGGATCTGGAAAGTACTGTCTGAGAGTGTCGGTGAGACAGGGTCAATCGAGTGGTTAGGGTCTGGAATGTACTATCTGAGAGTGTGGGGGAGACAGGGTCAATCGAATGTTTAGGATCTGCAATGTACTGTCTGAGATTGTTGGGGAGACAGGGTCAATCGAGTGGTTAGGGTCTGGAATATAATGTCTGAGAGTGTGGGGGAGACAGGGTCAATCGAAAGGTTAGGATCTGGAATGTACTGTGTGAGAGTGTGCGGGAGACAGGGTCATTCTAAAGATTAGGATCTGGAATGCGCTGTCTGAGAGTGTGGCGGAGACAGGGTCAATCGAGTATTTAGGGTCTGGAATGTACTGTCTGGGAATGTGGAGGAGACAGGGTCAATCGAGTGGTTAGGATCTGGAATGCACTGTCTGAGAGTGTAGGGGAGACAGGGTCAATCGAGTGGTTAGGATCTGGAACTCACTGTCTGAGAGTGTGGGGGAGACAGGGTCAATCGAGTGGTTAGGATCTGGAATGCACTGTCTGTGAGTGTGGTGGAGACAGGGTCAATCGAGTGGTTAGGGTCTGGAATGCACTGTCTGAGCGTGTGGGGGAGACAGGGTCAATCGAGTGGTTAGGATGAGGAATGCACTCTCTGAGTGTGGTGGAGACAGGACAATCGAATTGTTAGGGTCTGGAATGCACTGACTGAGAGTGTGGGGGAGACAGGGTAAATCGAGGGGTTAGGATCTGGAATGCTTTGTCTGAGAGTGTGGGGGAGACAGGGTCAATAGAGTGGTTAGGATCTGGAACGCACTGTCTGAGAGTGTGGGGGAGACAAGGTCAATCGAGTGGTTAGGGGCTGGAATACGCTGTCTGAGAGTGTGGGAGAGACAGGGTCAATCGTGTGGTTAGGGTCTGGAACGCACTGTCTGAGAGTGTGGGGCAGACTGGGTCAATCGAGTGGTTAGGGTCTGGAATGCACTGTATGAGAGTGTGGGGGAGACAAAGTAAATAGAGGGGTTAGGATCTGGAATGTGCTGTCTGAGAGTGTGGGGGAGACAGGGTAAATAGAGGGGTTAGGATCTGGAATGTACTGTCTGAGAGTGTGGGGGAGACAAGGTCAATCGAGTGGTTAGGGGCTGGAATACGCTGTCTGAGAGTGTGGGAGAGACAGGGTCAATCGAGTGGTTAGGGTCTGGAACGCACTGTCTGAGAGTGTGGGGCAGACTGGGTCAATCGAGTGGTTAGGGTCTGGAATGCACTGTATGAGAGTGTGGGGGAGACAAAGTAAATAGAGGGGTTAGGATCTGGAATGTGCTGTCTGAGAGTGTGGGGGAGACAGGGTAAATAGAGGAGTTAGGATCTGGAATGTACTGTCTGAGAGTGTAGGGGAGACAGGGTCAATCGAGTGGTTAGGGTCTGGAACGCACTGTCAGAGTGTGTGGCGGAGACAGGGTCGATCGAGTGGTTAGGACCAGGAACGCAATTTCTGAGAGTGTGGGGCAGACAGGGTCAATCGAATGGTTAGGAACTGGAAAGTACAGCCTGAGAGTGTCGGTGAGACAGGGTCAATCGAGTGGATAGGGACTGGAACGCACAGTCTGAGAGTGTGGGGGAGACAGGTTCAATCGAGTGGTTAGGGTCTGGAACGCACCGTCTGATAGTGTGGCGGAGACATGGTCAATCGAGCGGGTAGGGTCTGGAACACACTGTCTGAGAGTGTGGGGGGAGACAGGGTCAATCGAAAGGTTAGGATCTGGAATGCACTGTCTGAGAGTGTGGTGCAGACAGGGTCAATCGAATGGTTAGGATATGGAAAGCACTGTCTGAGAGTGTGGGGGAGACAGGGTCAATCGAGGGGTTAGGATCTGGAATGCGCTGTCTGAGAGTGTGGGGGAGACAGGGTCAATCGAGTGGTTAGGATCTGGAAAGTACTCTCTGAGAGTGTGGGGGTGACAGGGTCAATCGAGTGGTTAGGATGAGGAATGCACTCTCTGAGTGTGGTGGAGACAGGACAATCGAATTGTTAGGGTCTGGAATGCACTGACTGAGAGTGTGGGGGAGACAGGGTCAATCGAGTGGTTAGGATCTGGAACGCACTGTCTGAGAGTGTGGGGGAGACAAGGTCAATCGAGTGGTTAGGGGCTGGAATACGCTGTCTGAGAGTGTGGGAGAGAAAGGGTCAATCGAGTGGTTAGGGTCTGGAACGCACTGTCTGAGAGTGTGGGGGAGACAGGGTCAATCGAATGGTTAGGGGCTGGAATGCGCTGTCTGAGAGTGTGGGGGAGACAGGGTCAATAGAGTGGTTAGGATCTGGAACGTACTGTCTGAGAGAGTTGGAGAGACAGGGTCAATCGAATGGTTAGGAACTGGAAAGCACCATCTGATAGTGTGGGGGAGACAGGGTCAATCGAGTGGTTCGGATCTGGAATGTACTGTCTGAAAGTGTGGCGGAGAGAGGGTCAATCGAAAGGTTAGGATCTGGAATGCGCAGTCTGAGAGTGTGGGGGAGACAGGGTCAATCGAGTGGTTAGGATCTGGAACGCACTGTCTGAGAGTGTGGGGGAGACAGGATCAATTGAGTGGTTAGGGTCTTGAACGCAATGTCTGAGAGTTTGTGGGAGACAGGGTCAATCAAGAGTTTAGGATCAGGAACGCACTTTCTAAGAATCTGGGGGTAACAGTGTCAATCGAATGGTTAGGGTCAGGAACGCACTGACTGAGAATTTGGGGGTGTCAGGTTCAATCGAGTGGTTAGAGTCTGGAATGCACTGACTGAGAATGTGGGGGAGACAGGGTCAATTGAGTGGTTAGGATCAGGAACGCACTGTCTGAGAGTGTGGGAGAGACAGGGTCAATCGAGTGGTTAGGGTCTGGAATACACTGTCTGAGAGTGTGGGGGAGACAGGGTCAATAGAGTGGTTAGGATCTGGAAAGCACTGTCTGAGAGCGTGGGGGAGACAGGGTCAATCGAATGGTTAGGATCTGGAATGCGCTGTCTGAGAGTGTGGGGGAGACAGGGTCAATCGAGTGGTTAGGATCTGGAAAGTACTCTCTGAGAGTGCAGGGGTGACAGGGTTAATTGAGTGGTTAGGATCAGGAACGCAGTCTCTGAGTGTGGTGGAGATAGGCGAATCGAATGGTTAGGGTCTGGAATGCACTTTCTGAGAGTGTGGGGCAGACTGGTTCAATCGAGTGGTTAGGAACTGGAAAGCACTGTCTGAGTGTGTCGGTGAGACAGGGTCAATCCAGTGGTTAGGGTCTGGAGTGCAGTATTTGTGTGTTGGGGAGACAGGGTGAATCGAGTGGTTAGGGTCTGGAACGCACTGTCAGAGTGTGTGGCGGAGACAGGGTCGATCGAGTGGTTAGGACCAGGAACGCAATTTCTGAGAGTGTGGGGCAGACAGGGTCAATCGAATGGTTAGGAACTGGAAAGTACAGCCTGAGAGTGTCGGTGAGACAGGGTCAATCGAGTGGATAGGGTCTGGAACGCACTGTCTGAGAGTGTGGGGGAGACAGGTTCAATCGAGTGGTTAGGGTCTGGAACGCACCGTCTGATAGTGTGGTGCAGACAGGGTCAATTGAATGGTTAGGGTCTGGAACACACTGTCTGAGAATGTCGGTTAGCAGGGTCAATCGAGTAGTTAGCATCAGGAACGTACTGTCTGAGAGAGTTGGAGAGACAGGGTCAATCGAATGGTTAGGAACTGGAAAGCACCATCTGATAGTGTGGCGGAGACATGGTCAATCGAGTGGTTAGGATCTGGAATGTACTGTCTGAAAGTGTGGCGGAGAGAGGGTCAATCGAAAGGTTAGGATCTGGAATGCGCAGTCTGAGAGTGTGGGGGAGACAGGGTCAATCGAGTGGTTAGGATTTGGAACGCACTGTCTGAGAGTGTGGGGGAGACAGGGTCAATTGAGTGGTTAGGGTCTTGAACGCAATGTCTGAGAGTTTGTGGGAGACAGGGTCAATCAAGTGTTTAGGATCAGGAACGCACTTTCTAAGAATCTGGGGATAACAGTGTCAATCGAGTGGTTAGGGTCAGGAACGCACTGACTGAGAATGTGGGGGTGTCAGGTTCAATCGAGTGGATAGAGTCTGGAATGCACTGACTGAGAATGTGGGGGAGACAGGATCAATTGAGTGGTTAGGATCAGGAACGCACTGTCTGAGAGTGTGGTGGAGACAGGACAATCGAGTGGTTAGGGTCTGGGATGCAATTTCTGAGAGTGTGGGGGTGACAGGGTCAATTGAATAGTTAGGATCTGGAAAGTTCTGTCTGAGAGTGTCGGTGAGACAGGGTCAATCGAGTGGTTAGGGTCTGGAATGTACTGTCTGAGATTGTGGGCGAGACAGGGTCAATCGAGTGTTTAGGATCTGAAATGCACTGTCTGAGATTGTTGGGGAGACAGGGTCAATCGAGGGGTTAGGTTCTGGAATGCACTGTCTGAGAGTGTGGGGGAGACAGGGTCAATCGAGTGGTTAGGATCTGAAATGCACTGTCTGAGATTGTTGGGGAGACAGGGTCAATCGAGTGGTTAGGGTCTGGAATATAATGTCTGAGAGTGTGGGGGAGACAGGGTAAATCGAAAGGTTAGGATCTGGAATGCACTGTGTGAGAGTGTGGGGGAGACAGGGTCATTCTAAAGATTAGGATCTGGAATGCGCTGTCTGAGAGTGTGGGGGAGACAGGGTCAATCGAGTGGTTAGGATCTGGAATGCACTGTCTGAGATTGTGGCGGAGATAGGGACAATCGAGTGGTTAGGATCTGGAATGCACTGCCTGTGAGTGTGGTGGAGACAGGGTCAATCGAGTGGTTCGGGTCTGGAATGCACTGTCTGAGCGTGTGGGGGAGACAGGGTCAATCGAGTGGTTAGGATGAGGAATGCACTCTCTGAGTGTGGTGGAGACAGGACAATCGAATTGTTAGGGTCTGGAATGCACTGTCTGAGAGTGTGGGGGAGACAGGGTAAATCGAGGGGTTAGGATCTGGAATGCGCTGTCTGAAAGTGTGGGGGAGACAGGGTCAATCGAGTGGTTAGGGTCTGGAATGCACTGTCTGAGAGTGTGTGGGTGACAGGGTCAATCGAGTGGTTAGGATCTGGAATGCGCTGTCTGAGAGTGTGGTGGAGACAGGGTCAATCGAGTGGTTAGGATCAGGAACGCACTGTCTGTGAGTGTCGGTGTGACAGGGTCAATCGAGTGTTTAGGATCTGAAATGCACTGTCTGAGATTGTTGGGGAGACAGGGTCCATCGAGTGGTTAGGGTCTGGAATATAATGTCTGAGAGTGTGGCGGAGGCAGGGTCAATCGAGTGGTTAGGATCTGGAATGCATTTTTTGAGGGTGTGGGGGTGACAGGGTCAATCGAGTGTTTAGGATCAGGAACGCACTGTCTTAGAGTCTGGGGGTAACAGTGTGAATCGAGTGGTTAGGGTCAGGAACGCCCTGACTGAGAGTGTGGGTGCGACAGGTTCAATCGAGTGGTTAGGGTCAGGAATGCACTCTCTGAGAGTGTGGGGGACAAAGAGTCAATCGAGTGGTTAGGATCTGGAATGTACTGTCTGAGAGTGTCGGCGAGACAGGGTCAATCGAGTGGTTAGGGTCTGGAATGTACTGTCTGAGAGTGTGGGGGAGACAGGGTCAATCGAGTGTTTAGGATCTGAAATGCACTGTCAGAGATTGTTGGGGATACAGGGTCAATCGAGTGGTTAGCGTCTGGAATATAATGTCTGAGAGTGTGGGGGAGACAGGGTAAATCGAAAGGTTAGGATCTGGAATGCGCTGTCTGAGAGTGGGGCGGAGACAGGGTCAATCGAGTGTTTAGGGTCTGGAATGTACTGTCTGGGAATGTGGAGGAGACAGGGTCAATCGAGTGGTTAGGATCTGGAATGCACTGTCTGAGAGTGTGGGGGAGACAGGGTCAATCGAGTGGTTAGGATCTGGAATGAACTGTATGAGAGGTTGGGGGAGACAGGGTCAATCGAGTGGTTAGGGTCTGGAATGCACTGTCTGAGAGTGTGGGGGTGACAGGGTCAATCGAGTGTTTAGGATCTGAAATGCACTATCTGAGAGTGTGGTAGAGACAGGGTCAATCGAATGGTGAGGATCTGGAACGCACTGTCTGAGAGTGTGGGCCAGACTGGGTCAATCGAGTGTTTAGGGTCTGGAACGCGCTGCCTGAGAGTGTGGGGGAGACAGGGTCAATCGAGTGGTTAGGATCTGGAATGCACTGTCTGAGAGTGTGGGGGAGACAGGGTCAATCGAGTGGTTAGGGTCTGGAATGCACAGTCTGAGAGTGTGGGGGAGACAGGGTAAATAGAGGGGTTAGGATCTGGAATGTACTGTCTGAGAGTGTAGGGGAGACAGGGTCAATCGAGTGGTTAGGGTCTGGAACGCACTGTCTGAGAGTGTGGGGGAGACAGGGTCAATCGAATGGTTAGGGGCTGGAATGCGCTGTCTGAGAGTGTGGGTGAGACAGGGTCAATCGAGTGGTTAGGGTCTGGAATACACTGTCTGATAGTGTGGGGGAGACAGGGTCAATAGAGTTGTTAGGATCTTGAATGTACTGTCTGAGAGTGTGGGGGAGACAGGGTCAATAGAGTGGTTAGTATCTGGAATGTACTGTCTGATAGTGTGGGGGACACAGAGTCAATCGAGTGGTTAGGTGCTGGAATGCGCTGTCTGAGAGTGTGGGGGAGACAGGGTCAATCGAGTGGTTAGGATCTGGAATGAACTGTATGAGAGGTTGGGGGAGACAGGGTCAATCGAGTGGTTAGGGTCTGGAATGCACTGGCTGAGAGTGTGGGGGTGACAGGGTCAATCGAGTGGTTAGGATCTGGAATGCACTATCTGAGAGTGTGGTGGAGACAGGGTCAATCGAATGGTTAGGATCTGGAACGCACTGTCTGAGAGTGTGGGAGAGACAGGGTCAATCGAGTGGTTAGGATCTGGAATGCACTGTCTGAGAGTGTGGGGGAGACAAAGTAAATAGAGGGGTTAGGATATTGAATGTACTGTCTGAGAATGTGGTGGAGACAGGGTAAATAGAGGGGTTAGGATCTGGAATGTACTGTCTGAGAGTGTGGGGGAGACAGGGTCAATCGAGTGGTTACGATCTGGAATGCGCTGTCTGAGAGTGTGGTGGAGACAGGGTCAATCGAGTGGTTAGGATCAGGAACGCACTGTCTGTGAGTGTCGGTGTGACAGGGTCAATCGAGTGTTTAGGATCTGAAATGCACTGTCTGAGATTGTTGGGGAGACAGTGTCAATCGAGTGGTTAGGGTCTGGAATATAATGTCTGAGATTGTGGGGGAGACAGGGTCAATCGAGGGGTTAGGATCTGGAATGCACTGTCTGTGAGTGTGGTGGAGACAGGGTCAATCGAGTGGTTAGGGTCCGGAATGCACTATCTGAGCGTGTGGGGGAGACAGGGTCAATCGAGTGGTTAGGATGAGGAATGCACTCTCTGAGTGTGGTGGAGACAGGACAATCGAATTGTTAGGGTCTGGAATGCACTGACTGAGAGTGTGGGCGAGACAGGGTAAATCGAGGGGTTAGGATCTGGAATGCTTTGTCTGAGAGTGTGGGGGAGACAGGGTCAATAGAGTGGTTAGGATCTGGAACGCACTGTCTGAGAGTGTGGGGGAGACAAGGTCAATCGAGTGGTTAGGGGCTGGAATACGCTGTCTGAGAGTGTGGGAGAGAAAGGGTCAATCGAGTGGTTAGGGTCTGGAACGCACTGTCTGAGAGTGTGGGGGAGACAGGGTCAATCGAATGGTTAGGGGCTGGAATGCGCTGTCTGAGAGTGTGGGGGAGACAGGGTCAATCGAGTGGTTAGGGTCTGGAATACACTGTCTGAGAGTGTGGGGGAGACAGGGTCAATAGAGTGGTTAGGATCTGGAACGTACTGTCTCTGAGTATGGGGGAGACAGGGTCAATAGAGTGGTTAGGATCTGGAACGTACTGTCTGAGAGAGTTGGAGAGACAGGGTCAATCGAATGGTTAGGAACTGGAAAGCACCATCTGATAGTGTGGCGGAGACATGGTCAATCGAGTGGTTCGGATCTGGAATGTACTGTCTGAAAGTGTGGCGGAGAGAGGGTCAATCGAAAGGTTAGGATCTGGAATGCGCTGTCTGAGAGTGTGGGGGAGACAGGGTCAATCGAGTGGTTAGGGTCTTGAACGCAATGTCTGAGAGTTTGTGGGAGACAGGGTCAATCAAGTGTTTAGGATCAGGAACGCACTTTCTAAGAATCTGGGGGTAACAGTGTCAATCGAGTGGTTAGGGTCAGGAACGCACTGACTGAGAATGTGGGGGTGTCAGGTTCAATCGAGTGGATAGAGTCTGGAATGCACTGACTGAGAATGTGGGGGAGACAGGGTCAATTGAGTGGTTAGGATCAGGAACGCACAGTCTGAGAGTGTGGGAGAGACAGGGTCAATCGAGTGGTTAGGATCTGGAACGCACTGTCTGAGAGTGTGGGGGAGACAGGATCATCGAATGGTTAGGGGCTGGAATGCGCTGTCTGAGAGTGTGGGAGATACAGGGTCAATCGAGTGGTTAGGATCTGGAAAGCACTGTCTGAGAGCGTGGGGGAGACAGGGTCAATCGAATGGTTAGGATCTGGAATGCGCTGTCTGAGAGTGTGGGGGAGACAGGGTCAATCGAGTGGTTAGGATCTGGAAAGTACTCTCTGAGAGTGCAGGGGTGACAGGGTTAATTGAGTGGTTAGGATCAGGAACGCAGTCTCTGAGTGTGGTGGAGATAGGCGAATCGAATGGTTAGGGTCTGGAATGCACTTTCTGAGAGTGTGGGGCAGACTGGTTCAATCGAGTGGTTAGGAACTGGAAAGCACTGTCTGAGTGTGTCGGTGAGACAGGGTCAATCCAGTGGTTAGGGTCTGGAGTGCAGTATTTGTGTGTTGGGGAGACAGGGTGAATCGAGTGGTTAGGGTCTGGAACGCACTGTCAGAGTGTGTGGCGGAGACAGGGTCGATCGAGTGGTTAGGACCAGGAACGCAATTTCTGAGAGTGTGGGGCAGACAGGGTCAATCGAATGGTTAGGAACTGGAAAGTACAGCCTGAGAGTGTCGGTGAGACAGGGTCAATCGAGTGGATAGGGTCTGGAACGCACTGTCTGAGAGTGTGGGGGAGACAGGTTCAATCGAGTGGTTAGGGTCTGGAACGCACCGTCTGATAGTGTGGTGCAGACAGGGTCAATTGAATGGTTAGGGTCTGGAATGCACTGTCTGAGAATGTCGGTTAGCAGGGTCAATCGAGTAGTTAGCATCAGGAACGTACTGTCTGAGAGAGTTGGAGAGACAGGGTCAATCGAATGGTTAGGAACTGGAAAGCACCATCTGATAGTGTGGCGGAGACATGGTCAATCGAGTGGTTAGGATCTGGAATGTACTGTCTGAAAGTGTGGCGGAGAGAGGGTCAATCGAAAGGTTAGGATCTGGAATGCGCAGTCTGAGAGTGTGGGGGAGACAGGGTCAATCGAGTGGTTAGGATCTGGAACGCACTGTCTGAGAGTGTGGGGGAGACAGGGTCAATTGAGTGGTTAGGGTCTTGAACGCACTGTCTGAGAGTTTGTGGGAGACAGGGTCAATCAAGTGTTTAGGATCAGGAACGCACTTTCTAAGAATCTGGGGGTAACAGTGTCAATCGAGTGGTTAGGGTCAGGAACGCCCTGACTGAGAATGTCGGGGTGTCAGGTTCAATCGAGTGGATAGGATCAGGAACGCACTGTCTGAGAGTGTGGTGGAGACAGGACAATCGAGTGGTTAGGGTCTGGGATGCAATTTCTGAGAGTGTGGGGGTGACAGGGTCAATTGAATAGTTAGGATCTGGAAAGTTCTGTCTGAGAGTGTCGGTGAGACAGGGTCAATCGAGTGGTTAGGGTCTGGAATGTACTGTCTGAGAGTGTGGGGGAGACAGGGTGAATCGAGTGGTTAGGATCTGAAATGCACTGTCTGAGATTGTTGGGGAGACAGGGTCAATCGAGTGGTTAGGGTCTGGAATATAATGTCTGAGAGTGTGGGGGAGACAGGGTAAATCGAAAGGTTAGGATCTGGAATGCACTGTGTGAGAGTGTGGGGGAGACAGGGTCATTCTAAAGATTAGGATCTGGAATGCGCTGTCTGAGAGTGTGGGGGAGACAGGGTCAATCGAGTGGTTAGGATCTGGAATGCACTGTCTGAGATTGTGGCGGAGATAGGGACAATCGAGTGGTTAGGATCTGGAATGCACTGCCTGTGAGTGTGGTGGAGACAGGGTCAATCGAGTGGTTCGGGTCTGGAATGCACTGTCTGAGCGTGTGGGGGGAGACAGGGTCAATCGAGTGGTTAGGATGAGGAATGCACTCTCTGAGTGTGGTGGAGACAGGACAATCGAATTGTTAGGGTCTGGAATGCACTGTCTGAGAGTGTGGGGGAGACAGGGTAAATCGAGGGGTTAGGATCTGGAATGCGCTGTCTGAGAGTGTGGGGGAGACAGGGTCAATCGAGTGGTTAGGATCTGGAATGCGCTGTCTGAGAGTGTGGTGGAGACAGGGTCAATCGAGTGGTTAGGATCAGGAACGCACTGTCTGTGAGTGTCGGTGTGACAGGGTCAATCGAGTGTTTAGGATCTGAAATGCACTGTCTGAGATTGTTGGGGAGACAGGGTCCATCGAGTGGTTAGGGTCTGGAATATAATGTCTGAGAGTGTGGCGGAGGCAGGGTCAATCGAGTGGTTAGGATCTGGAATGCATTTTTTGAGGGTGTGGGGGAGACAGGGTCAATCGAGTGTTTAGGATCAGGAACGCACTGTCTTAGAGTCTGGGGGGTAACAGTGTGAATCGAGTGGTTAGGGTCAGGAACGCCCTGACTGAGAGTGTGGGTGCGACAGGTTCAATCGAGTGGTTAGGGTCAGGAATGCACTCTCTGAGAGTGTGGGGGACAAAGAGTCAATCGAGTGGTTAGGATCTGGAATGTACTGTCTGAGAGTGTCGGCGAGACAGGGTCAATCGAGTGGTTAGGGTCTGGAATGTACTGTCTGAGAGTGTGGGGGAGACAGGGTCAATCGAGTGTTTAGGATCTGAAATGCACTGTCAGAGATTGTTGGGGATACAGGGTCAATCGAGTGGTTAGGATCTGGAATGCACTGTCTGAGAGTGTGGGGGAGACAGGGTCAATCGAGTGGTTAGGATCTGGAATGAACTGTATGAGAGGTTGGGGGAGACAGGGTCAATCGAGTGGTTAGGGTCTGGAATGCACTGTCTGAGAGTGTGGGGGTGACAGGGTCAATCGAGTGTTTAGGATCTGAAATGCACTATCTGAGAGTGTGGTAGAGACAGGGTCAATCGAATGGTTAGGATCTGGAACGCACTGTCTGAGTGTGTGGCCCAGACTGGGTCAATCGAGTGTTTAGGGTCTGGAACGCGCTGCCTGAGAGTGTGGGGGAGACAGGGTCAATCGAGTGGTTAGGATCTGGAATGCACTGTCTGAGAGTGTGGGGGAGACAGGGTCAATCGAGTGGTTAGGGTCTGGAATGCACAGTCTGAGAGTGTGGGGGAGACAGGGTAAATAGAGGGGTTAGGATCTGGAATGTACTGTCTGAGAGTGTAGGGGAGACAGGGTCAATCGAGTGGTTAGTGTCTGGAACGCACTGTCTGAGAGTGTGGGGGAGACAGGGTCAATCGAATGGTTAGGGGCTGGAATGCGCTGTCTGAGAGTGTGGGTGAGACAGGGTCAATCGAGTGGTTAGGGTCTGGAATACACTGTCTGATAGTGTGGGGGAGACAGGGTCAATAGAGTTGTTAGGATCTTGAATGTACTGTCTGAGAGTGTGGGGGAGACAGGGTCAATAGAGTGGTTAGTACCTGGAATGTACTGTCTGAGAGTGTGGGGGACACAGAGTCAATCGAGTGGTTAGGTGCTGGAATGCGCTGTCTGAGAGTGTGGGGGAGACAGGGTCAATCGAGTGGTTAGGATCTGGAATGAACTGTATGAGAGGTTGGGGGAGACAGGGTCAATCGAGTGGTTAGGGTCTGGAATGCACTGGCTGAGAGTGTGGGGGTGACAGGGTCAATCGAGTGGTTAGGATCTGGAATGCATTATCTGAGAGTGTGGTGGAGACAGGGTCAATCGAATGGTTAGGATCTGGAACGCACTGTCTGAGAGTGTGGGAGAGACAGGGTCAATCGAGTCGTTAGGGTCTGGAACGCGCTGCCTGAGAGTGTGGGGGAGACAGGGACAATCGAGTGGTTAGGGTCTGGAATGCACTGTCTGAGAGTGTGGGGGAGACAAAGTAAATAGAGGGGTTAGGATATTGAATGTACTGTCTGAGAATGTGGTGGAGACAGGGTAAATAGAGGGGTTAGGATCTGGAATGTACTGTCTGAGAGTGTGGGGGAGACAGGGTCAATCGAGTGGTTAGGATCTGGAATGCGCTGTCTGAGAGTGTGGTGGAGACAGGGTCAATCGAGTGGTTAGGATCAGGAACGCACTGTCTGTGAGTGTCGGTGTGACAGGGTCAATCGAGTGTTTAGGATCTGAAATGCACTGTCTGAGATTGTTGGGGAGACAGTGTCAATCGAGTGGTTAGGATCTGGAATGCACTGTCTGAGATTGTGGCGGAGATAGGGACAATCGAGTGGTTAGGATCTGGAATGCACTGCCTGTGAGTGTGGTGGAGACAGGGTCAATCGATTGGTTCGGGTCTGGAATGCACTGTCTGAGCGTGTGGGGGAGACAGGGTCAATCGAGTGGTTAGGATGAGGAATGCACTCTCTGAGTGTAGTGGAGACAGGGTCAATCGAGTGGTTAGGGTCTGGAATGCACTGTCTGAGAGTGTGGGGGAGACAAAGTAAATAGAGGGGTTAGGATATTGAATGTACTGTCTGAGAATGTGGTGGAGACAGGGTAAATAGAGGGGTTAGGATCTGGAATGTACTGTCTGAGAGTGTGGGGGAGACAGGGTCAATCGAGTGGTTAGGATCTGGAATGCGCTGTCTGAGAGTGTGGTGGAGACAGGGTCAATCGAGTGGTTAGGATCAGGAACGCACTGTCTGTGAGTGTCGGTGTGACAGGGTCAATCGAGTGTTTAGGATCTGAAATGCACTGTCTGAGATTGTTGGGGAGATAGGGACAATCGAGTGGTTAGGATCTGGAATGCACTGCCTGTGAGTGTGGTGGAGACAGGGTCAATCGATTGGTTCGTGTCTGGAATGCACTGTCTGAGCGTGTGGGGGAGACAGGGTCAATCGAGTGGTTAGGATGAGGAATGCACTCTCTGAGTGTGGTGGAGACAGGGTCAATCGAGTGGTTAGGGTCTGGAATGCACTGTCTGAGAGTGTGGGGGTGACAGGGTCAATCGAGTGGTTAGGATCTGGAATGCGCTGTCTGAGAGTGTGGTGGAGACAGGGTCAATCGAGTGGTTAGGGTCTGGAACGCACTGTCTGAGAGTGTGGGGGAGACAGGGTCATTCGAATGGTTAGGGGCTGGAATGCACTGTCTGTGAGTGTGGGGGAGACAGGGTCAATAGAGTGGTTAGGATCTTGAATGTACTGTCTGAGAGTGTGGGGGAGACAGGGTCAATGGAGTGGTTAGGATCTGGAACGTACTGTCTGAGAGTGTGGGGGACACAGAGTGAATCGAGTGGTTAGGGGCTGGAATGCGCTGTCTGAGAGTGTGGGAGAGACAGGGTCAATCGAGTGGTTAGGATCTGGAATGAACTGTATGACTGGTTGGGGGAGACAGGGTCAATCGAGTGGTTAGGGTCTGGAATGCATTGTCTGAGAGTGTGGGGGTGACAGGGTCAATCGAGTGGTTAGGATCTGGAATGCACTATCTGAGAGTGTGGTGGAGACAGGGTCAATCGAATGGTTGGGATCTGGAACGCACTGTCTGAGAGTGTGGGGGAGACAGGGTCAATCGAGTGGTTAGGGTCTGGAACGCGCTGCCTGAGAGTGTGGGGAAGACAGGGTCAATCGAGTGGTTAGGATCTGGAATGCACTGTCTGAGAGTGTGGGGGAGACAGGGTCAATCGAGTGGTTAGGGTCTGGAATTCACTGTCTGAGCGTGTGGGGGAGACAGGGTCAATCGAGTGGTTAGGATGAGGAATGCACTCTCTGAGTGTGGTGGAGACAGGGTCAATCGAGTGGTTAGGGCCTGGAATGCACTGTCTGAGAGTGTGGGGGTGACAGGGTCAATCGAGTGGTTAGGATCTGGAATGCGCTGTCTGAGAGTGTGGTGGAGACAGGGTCAATCGAGTGTTTAGGGTCTGGAACGCACTGTCTGAGAGTGTGGGGGAGACAGGGTCATTCGAATGGTTAGGGGCTGGAATGCGCTGTCTGAGAGTGTGGGGGAGACAGGGTCAATCGAGTGGTTAGGGTCTGGAATACACTGTCTGAGAGTGTGGGGGAGACAGGGTCAATAGAGTGGTTAGGATCTTGAATGTACTGTCTGAGAGTGTGGGGGAGACAGGGTCAATGGAGTGGTTCGGATCTGGACGTACTGTCTGAGAGTGTGGGGGACACAGAGTCAATCGAGTGGTTAGGGGCTGGAATGCGCTGTCTGAGAGTGTGGGAGAGACAGGGTCAATCGAGTGGTTAGGATCTGGAATGAACTGTATGACAGGTTGGGGGAGACAGGGTCAATCGAGTGGTTAGGGTCTGGAATGCATTGTCTGAGAGTGTGGGGGTGACAGGGTCAATCGAGTGGTTAGGATCTGGAATGCACTATCTGAGAGTGTGGTGGAGACAGGGTCAATCGAATGGTTAGGATCTGGAACGCACTGTCTGAGAGTGTGGGGGAGACAGGGTCAATCGAGTGGTTAGGGTCTGGAACGCGCTGCCTGAGAGTGTGGGGGAGACAGGGTCAATCGAGTGGTTAGGATCTGGAATGCACTGTCTGAGAGTGTGGGGGAGACAGGGTCAATCGAGTGGTTAGGGTCTGGAATGCACTGTATGAGAGTGTGGTGGAGACAAAGTAAATAGAGGGGTTAGGATCTGGAATGTGCTGTCTGAGAGTGTGGGGGAGACAGGGTAAATAGAGGGGTTAGGATCTGGAACGTACTGTCTGAGAGTGTAGGGGAGACAGGGTCAATCGAGTGGTTAGGGTCTGGAACGCACTGTCTGAGAGTATGGGGGAGACAGGGTCAATCGAATGGTTAGGGGCTGGAATGCGCTGTCTGAGAGTGTGGGGGAGACAGGGTCAATCGAGTGGTTAGGGTCTGGAATACACTGTCTGAGAGTGTGGGGGAGACAGGGTCAATAGAGTGGTTAGGGTCTTGAATGTACTGTCTGAGAGTATGGGGGAGACAGGGTCAATAGAGTGGTTAGGATCTGGAACGTACTGTCTGAGATAGTTGGAGAGACAGGGTCATTCGAATGATTAGGAACTGGAAAGCACCATCTGATAGTGTGGCGGAGACATGGTCAATCGAGTGGTTAGGATCTGGAATGTACTGTCTGAAAGTGTGGCGGAGACAGGGTCAATCGAAAGGTTAGGATCTGGAATGCGCAGTCTGCGAGTGTGGGGGAGACAGGGTCAATCGAGTGGTTAGGATCTGGAACGCACTGTCTGAGAGTGTGGGGGAGACATGGTCAATTGAGTGGTTAGGGTCTTGAACGCAATGTCTGAGAGTTTGTGGGAGACAGGGTCAATCAGGAGTTTAGGATCAGGAACGCACTTTCTAAGAATCTGGGGGTAACAGTGTCAATCGAATGGTTAGTGTCAGGAACGCACTGACTGAGAATGTGGGGGAGACAGGTTCAATCGAGTGGTTAGAGTCTGGAATGCACTGACTGAGAATGTGGGGGAGACAGGGTCAATTGAGTGGTTAGGATCAGGAACGCACTGTCTGAGAGTGTGGGAGAGACAGGGTCAATCGAGTGGTTAGGGTCTGGAATACACTGTCTGAGAGTGTGGGGGAGACAGGGTCAATCGAGTGGTTAGGGTCTGGAATACACTGTCTGAGAGTGTGGGGGAGACAGGGTCAATAGAGTGGTTAGGATCTGGAAAGCACTGTCTGAGAGTGTCGGTGAGACAGGGTCAATCGAGTGGTTAGGGTCTGGAATGTACTGTCTGAGATTGTGGGCGAGACAGGGTCAATCGAGTGTTTCGGATCTGAAATGCACTGTCTGAGATTGTTGGGGAGACAGGGTCAATCGAGGGGTTAGGTTCTGGAATGCACTGTCTGAGATTGTTGGGGAGACAGGGTCAATCGAGTGGTTAGGGTCTGGAATATAATGTCTGAGATTGTGGGGAAGACAGGGTAAATCAAAGGTTAGGATCTGGAATGCACTGTGTGAGAGTGTGCGCGAGACAGGGTCATTCTAAAGATTAGGATCTGGAATGCGCTGTCTGAGAGTGTGGGGGAGACAGGGTCAATCGAGTGGTTAGGATCTGGAATGCACTGTCTGAGATTGTGGCGGAGATAGGGACAATCGAGTGGTTAGGATCTGGAATGCACTGCCTGTGAGTGTGGTGGAGACAGGGTCAATCGAGTGGTTCGGGTCTGGAATGCACTGTCTGAGCGTGTGGGGGAGACAGGGTCAATCGAGTGGTTAGGAAGAGGAATGCACTCTCTGAGTGTGGTGGAGACAGGACAATCGAATTGTTAGGGTCTGGAATGCACTGTCTGAGAGTGTGGGGGAGACAGGGTAAATCGAGGGGTTAGGATCTTGAATGTACTGTCTGAGAGTGTGGGGGAGACAGGGTCAATGGAGTGGTTTGGATCTGGAACGTACTGTCTGAGAGTGTGGGGGACACAGAGTCAATCGAGTGGTTAGGGGCTGGAATGTGCTGTCTGAGAGTGTGGGAGAGACAGGGTCAATCGAGTGGTTAGGATCTGGAATGAACTGTATGACAGGTTGGGGGAGACAGGGTCAATCGAGTGGTTAGGGTCTGGAATGCATTGTCTGAGAGTGTGGGTGTGACAGGGTCAATCGAGTGGTTAGGATCTGGAATGCACTATCTGAGAGTGTGGTGGAGACAGGGTCAATCGAATGGTTAGGATCTGGAACGCACTGTCTGAGTGTGTGGGGGAGACAGGGTCAATCGAGTGGTTAGGGTCTGGAACGCGCTGCCTGAGAGTGTTGGGGAGACAGTGTCAATCGAGTGGTTAGGATCTGGAATGCACTGTCTGAGATTGTGGCGGAGATAGGGACAATCGAGTGGTTAGGATCTGGAATGCACTGCCTGTGAGTGTGGTGGAGACAGGGTCAATCGATTGGTTCGGGTCTGGAATGCACTGTCTGAGCGTGTGGGGGAGACAGGGTCAATCGAGTGGTTAGGATGAGGAATGCACTCTCTGAGTGTGGTGGAGACAGGGTCAATCGAGTGGTTAGGGTCTGGAATGCACTGTCTGAGAGTGTGGGGGAGACAAAGTAAATAGAGGGGTTAGGATATTGAATGTACTGTCTGAGAATGTGGTGGAGACAGGGTAAATAGAGGGGTTAGGATCTGGAATGTACTGTCTGAGAGTGTGGGGGAGACAGGGTCAATCGAGTGGTTAGGATCTGGAATGCGCTGTCTGAGAGTGTGGTGGAGACAGGGTCAATCGAGTGGTTAGGATCAGGAACGCACTGTCTGTGAGTGTCGGTGTGACAGGGTCAATCGAGTGTTTAGGATCTGAAATGCACTGTCTGAGATTGTTGGGGAGACAGTGTCAATCGAGTGGTTAGGATCTGGAATGCACTGTCTGAGATTGTGGCGGAGATAGGGACAATCGAGTGGTTAGGATCTGGAATGCACTGCCTGTGAGTGTGGTGGAGACAGGGTCAATCGATTGGTTCGGGTCTGGAATGCACTGTCTGAGCGTGTGGGGGAGACAGGGTCAATCGAGTGGTTAGGATGAGGAATGCACTCTCTGAGTGTGGTGGAGACAGGGTCAATCGAGTGGTTAGGGTCTGGAATGCACTGTCTGAGAGTGTGGGGGTGACAGGGTCAATCGAGTGGTTAGGATCTGGAATGCGCTGTCTGAGAGTGTGGTGGAGACAGGGTCAATCGAGTGGTTAGGGTCTGGAACGCACTGTCTGAGAGTGTGGGGGAGACAGGGTCATTCGAATGGTTAGGGGCTGGAATGCACTGTCTGTGAGTGTGGGGGAGACAGGGTCAATAGAGTGGTGAGGATCTTGAATGTACTGTCTGAGAGTGTGGGGGAGACAGGGTCAATGGAGTGGTTAGGATCTGGAACGTACTGTCTGAGAGTGTGGGGGACACAGAGTGAATCGAGTGGTTAGGGGCTGGAATGCGCTGTCTGAGAGTGTGGGAGAGACAGGGTCAATCGAGTGGTTAGGATCTGGAATGAACTGTATGACAGGTTGGGGGAGACAGGGTCAATCGAGTGGTTAGGGTCTGGAATGCATTGTCTGAGAGTGTGGGGGTGACAGGGTCAATCGAGTGGTTAGGATCTGGAATGCACTATCTGAGAGTGTGGTGGAGACAGGGTCAATCGAATGGTTGGGATCTGGAACGCACTGTCTGAGAGTGTGGGGGAGACAGGGTCAATCGAGTGGTTAGGGTCTGGAACGCGCTGCCTGAGAGTGTGGGGAAGACAGGGTCAATCGAGTGGTTAGGATCTGGAATGCACTGTCTGAGAGTGTGGGGGAGACAGGGTCAATCGAGTGGTTAGGGTCTGGAATGCACTGTCTGAGCGTGTGGGGGAGACAGGGTCAATCGAGTGGTTAGGATGAGGAATGCACTCTCTGAGTGTGGTGGAGACAGGGTCAATCGAGTGGTTAGGGCCTGGAATGCACTGTCTGAGAGTGTGGGGGTGACAGGGTCAATCGAGTGGTTAGGATCTGGAATGCGCTGTCTGAGAGTGTGGTGGAGACAGGGTCAATCGAGTGGTTAGGGTCTGGAACGCACTGTCTGAGAGTGTGGGGGAGACAGGGTCATTCGAATGGTTAGGGGCTGGAATGCGCTGTCTGAGAGTGTGGGGGAGACAGGGTCAATCGAGTGGTTAGGGTCTGGAATACACTGTCTGAGAGTGTGGGGGAGACAGGGTCAATAGAGTGGTTAGGATCTTGAATGTACTGTTTGAGAGTGTGGGGGAGACAGGGTCAATGGAGTGGTTCGGATCTGGACGTACTGTCTGAGAGTGTGGGGGACACAGAGTCAATCGAGTGGTTAGGGGCTGGAATGCGCTGTCTGAGAGTGTGGGAGAGACAGGGTCAATCGAGTGGTTAGGATCTGGAATGAACTGTATGACAGGTTGGGGAAGACAGGGTCAATCGAGTGGTTAGGGTCTCGAATGCATTGTCTGAGAGTGTGGGGGTGACAGGGTCAATCGAGTGGTTAGGATCTGGAATGCACTATCTGAGAGTGTGGTGGAGACAGGGTCAATCGAATGGTTAGGATCTGGAACGCACTGTCTGAGAGTGTGGGGGAGACAGGGTCAATCGAGTGGTTAGGGTCTGGAACGCGCTGCCTGAGAGTGTGGGGGAGACAGGGTCAATCGAGTGGTTAGGATCTGGAATGCACTGTCTGAGAGTGTGGGGGAGACAGGGTCAATCGAGTGGTTAGGGTCTGGAATGCACTGTATGAGAGTGTGGGGGAGACAAAGTAAATAGAGGGGTTAGGATCTGGAATGTGCTGTCTGAGAGTGTGGGGGAGACAGGGTAAATAGAGGGGTTAGGATCTGGAATGTACTGTCTGAGAGTGTAGGGGAGACAGGGTCAATCGAGTGGTTAGGGTCTGGAACGCACTGTCTGAGAGTATGGGGGAGACAGGGTCAATCGAATGGTTAGGGGATGGAATGCGCTGTCTGAGAGTGTGGGGGAGACAGGGTCAATCGAGTGGTTAGGGTCTGGAATACACTGTCTGAGAGTGTGGGGGAGACAGGGTCAATAGAGTGGTTAGGGTCTTGAATGTACTGTCTGAGAGTATGGGGGAGACAGGGTCAATCGAGTGGTTAGGATCTGGAACGTACTGTCTGAGAGAGTTGGAGAGACAGGGTCATTCGAATGGTTAGGAACTGGAAAGCACCATCTGATAGTGTGGCGGAGACATGGTCAATCGAGTGGTTAGGATCTGGAATGTACTGTCTGAAAGTGTGGCGGAGACAGGGTCAATCGAAAGGTTAGGATCTGGAAAGCACTGTCTGAGAGTGTCGGTGAGACAGGGTCAATCGAGTGGTTAGGGTCTGGAATGTACTGTCTGAGATTGTGGGCGAGACAGGGTCAATCGAGTGTTTCGGATCTGAAATGCACTGTCTGAGATTGTTGGGGAGACAGGGTCAATCGAGGGGTTAGGTTCTGGAATGCACTGTCTGAGAGTGTGGGGGAGACAGGGTCAATCGAGTGGTTAGGATCTGAAATGCACTGTCTGAGATTGTTGGGGAGACAGGGTCAATCGAGTGGTTAGGGTCTGGAATATAATGTCTGAGATTGTGGGGGAAGACAGGGTAAATCAAAGGTTAGGATCTGGAATGCACTGTGTGAGAGTGTGCGCGAGACAGGGTCATTCTAAAGATTAGGATCTGGAATGCGCTGTCTGAGAGTGTGGGGGAGACAGGGTCAATCGAGTGGTTAGGATCTGGAATGCACTGTCTGAGATTGTGGCGGAGATAGGGACAATCGAGTGGTTAGGATCTGGAATGCACTGCCTGTGAGTGTGGTGGAGACAGGGTCAATCGAGTGGTTCGGGTCTGGAATGCACTGTCTGAGCGTGTGGGGGAGACAGGGTCAATCGAGTGGTTAGGATGAGGAATGCACTCTCTGAGTGTGGTGGAGACAGGACAATCGAATTGTTAGGGTCTGGAATGCACTGTCTGAGAGTGTGGGGGAGACAGGGTAAATCGAGGGGTTAGGATCTGGAATGCGCTGTCTGAGAGTGTGGGGGAGACAGGGTCAATCGAGTGGTTAGGGTCTGGAATGCACTGTCTGAGAGTGTGGGGGTGACAGGGTCAATCGAGTGGTTAGGATCTGGAATGCGCTGTCTGAGAGTGTGGTGGAGACAGGGTCAATCGAGTGGTTAGGGTCTGGAACGCACTGTCTGAGAGTGTGGGGGAGACAGGGTCAATCGAATGGTTAGGGGCTGGAATGCGCTGTCTGAGAGTGTGGGGGAGACAGGGTCAATCAAGTGGTTAGGGTCTGGAATACACTGTCTGAGAGTGTGGGGGTTACAGGGTCAATAGACTGGTTAGGATCTTGAATGTACTGTCTGAGAGTGTGGGGGAGACAGGGTCAATGGAGTGGTTAGGATCTGGAACGTACTGTCTGAGAGTGTGGGGGACACAGAGTCAATCGAGTGGTTAGGGGCTGGAATGTGCTGTCTGAGAGTGTGGGAGAGACAGGGTCAATCGAGTGGTTAGGATCTGGAATGAACTGTATGACAGGTTGGGGGAGACAGGGTCAATCGAGTGGTTAGGGTCTGGAATGCATTGTCTGAGAGTGTGGGTGTGACAGGGTCAATCGAGTGGTTAGGATCTGGAATGCACTATCTGAGAGTGTGGTGGAGACAGGGTCAATCGAGTGGTAAGGATCTGGAATGCACTGTCTGAGAGTGTGGGGGAGACAGGGTCAATCGAGTGGTTAGGATCTGGAATGCACTGTCTGAGAGTGTGGGGGAGACAGGGTCAATAGAGTGCTTAGGATCTGGAACGTACTCTCTGAGAGTGTGGGGGACACAGAGTCAATCGAGTGGTTAGGATCTGGAATGCACTGTCTGAGAGTGTGGGGGAGACAGGGTCAATCGAGTGGTTAGGATCTGGAATGCACTGTCTGAGAGTGTGGGGGAGACAGGGTCAATCGAGTGGTTAGGATCTGGAATGCACTGTCTGAGAATGTGGGAGAGACAGGGTCAATCGAGTGGTTAGGATCTGGAATGTATTGTCTGAGAGTTTGGGGAGACAGGGTAAATAGAGGGGTTAGGATCTGGAACGCACTGTCTGAGAGTGTGGGGGAGACAGGATCATCGAATTGTTAGGGGCTGGAATGCGCTGTCTGAGAGTGTGGGAGAGACAGGGTCAATCGAGTGGTTAGGATCTGGAATGCACTGTCTGAGAGTGCAGGGGTGACAGGGTTAATTGAGTGGTTAGGATCAGGAACGCAGTCTCTGAGTGTGGTGGAGATAGGCGAATCGAATGGTTAGGGTCTGGAATGCACTTTCTGAGAGTGTGGGGCAGACTGGTTCAATCGAGTGGTTAGGAACTTGAAAGCACTGTCTGAGTGTGTCGGTGAGACAGGGTCAATCCAGTGGTTAGGGTCTGGAGTGCTGTGTTTGTGTGTTGGGGGGACAGGGTGAATCGAGTGGTTAGGGTCTGGAATGCACTGTCAGAGTGTGTGGCGGAGACAGGGTCGATCGAGTGGTTAGGGTCAGGAACGCCCTGACTGAGAGTGTCGGGGAGACAGGGTCAATCGAGTGGTTAGGATCAGGAATGCACTGTCTGAGAGTGTGGGGGAGACAGGGTCAATCGAGTGGTTAGGATGAGGAATGCACTCTCTGAGTGTGGGGGAGACAGGACAATCGAATTGTTAAGGTCTGGAATGCACTGACTGAGAGTGTGGGGGAGACAGGGTAAATCGAGGGGTTAGGATCTGGAATGCGCTGTCTGAGAGTGTGGGGGAGACCGGGTCAATCGAGTGGTTAGGGTGAGGAATGCACTGTCTGAGAGTGTGGGGGAGACAGGGTCAATCGAATGGTTAGGGGCTGGAATGCGCTGTCTGAGAGTGTGGGTGAGACAGGGTCAATCGAGTGGTTAGGGTCTGGAATACACTGTCTGAGAGTGTGGGGGAGACAGGGTCAATAGAGTGGTTAGGATCTTGAATGTACTGTCTGAGAGTGTGGGGGAGACAGGGTCAATAGAGTGGTTAGGATCTGGAACGTACTGTCTGAGAGTGTGGAGGACACAGAGTCAATCGAGTGGTTAGGTGCTGGAATGCGCTGTCTGAGAGTGTGGGAGAGACAGGGTCAATCGAGTGGTTAGGATCTGGAATGAACTGTATGAGAGGTAGGGGAGACAGGGTCAATCGAGTGGTTAGGGTCTGGAATGCACTGTCTGAGAGTGTGGGGTGACAGGGTCAATCGAGTGGTTAGGATCTGGAATGCACTATCTGAGAGTGTGGTGGAGACAGGGTCAATCGAATGGTTAGGATCTGGAACGCACAGTCTGAGAGTGTGGGAGAGACAGGGTCAATCGAGTGGTTAGGGTCTGGAACGCGCTGCCTGAGAGTGTGGGGGAGACAGGGTCAATCGAGTGGTTAGGATCTGGAATGCACTGTCTGAGAGTGTGGGGGAGACACGGTCAATCGAGTGGTTAGGGTCTGGAATGCACTTTCTGAGAGTGTGGGGGAGACAAAGTAAATAGAGGGGTTAGGATATTGAATGTACTGTCTGAGAATGTGGTGGAGACAGGGTAAATAGAGGGGTTAGGATCTGGAATGTACTGTCTGAGAGTGTAGGGGAGACAGGGTCAATCGAGTGGTTAGGGTCTGGAACGCACTGTCTGAGAGTGTGGGGGAGACAGGGTCAATCGAATGGTTAGGGGCTGGAATGCGCTGTCTGAGAGTGTGGGGGAGACAGGGTCAATCGAGTGGTTAGGGTCTGGAATAGACTGTCTGAGAGTGTGGGGGAGACAGGGTCAATAGAGTGGTAAGGATCTTGAATGTACTGTCTGAGAGTATGGGGGAGACAGGGTCAATAGAGTGGTTAGGATCTGGAATGTACTGTCTGAGAGTTTGGGGAGACAGGGTAAATAGAGGGGTTAGGATCTGGAACGCACTGTCTGAGAGTGTGGGGGAGACAGGATCATCGAATTGTTAGGGGCTGGAATGCGCTGTCTGAGAGTGTGGGAGAGACAGGGTCAATCGAGTGGTTAGGATCTGGAATGCACTGTCTGAGAGCGTGGGGGAGACAGGGTCAATCGAGTGGTTAGGATCTGGAATGCGCTGTCTGAGAGTGTGGGGGAGACAGGGTCAATCGAGTGGTTAGGATCTGGAAAGTACTGTCTGAGAGTGCAGGGGTGACAGGGTTAATTGAGTGGTTAGGATCAGGAACGCAGTCTCTGAGTGTGTTGGAGTTAGGCGAATCGAATGGTTAGGGTCTGGAATGCACTTTCTGAGAGTGTGGGGCAGACTGGTTCAATCGAGTGGTTAGGAACTGGAAAGCACTGTCTGAGTGTGTCGGTGAGACAGGGTCAATCCAGTGGTTAGGGTCTGGAGTGCAGTGTTTGTGTGTTGGGGGGACAGGGTGAATCGAGTGGTTAGGGTTTGGAACGCACTGTCAGAGTGTGTGGCGGAGACAGGGTCGATCGAGTGATTAGGACCAGGAACGCAATTTCTGAGAGTGTGGGGCAGACAGGGTCAATCGAATGGTTAGGAACTGGAAAGTACAGCCTGAGAGTGTCGGTGAGACAGGGTCAATCGAGTGGATAGGGTCTGGAACGCACTGTCTGAGAGTGTGGGGGAGACAGGTTCAATCGAGTGGTTAGGGTCTGGAACGCACCGTCTGATAGTGTGGCGGAGACATGGTCAATCGAGTGGGTAGGGTCTGGAACACACTGTCTGAGAGTGTGGGGGAGACGGTCAATCGAAAGCTTAGGATCTGGAATTCACTGTCTGAGAGTGTGGTGCAGACAGGGTCAATCGAATGGTTAGGATCTGGAAAGAACTGTATGAGAATGTCGGTTAGCAGGGTCAATCGAGTAGTTAGCATCAGGAACGTACTGTCTGAGAGAGTTGGAGAGACAGGGGCAATCGAATGGTTAGGAACTGGAAAGCACCATCTGATAGTGTGGCGGAGACATGGTCAATCGAGTGGTTAGGATCTGGAATGTACTGTCTGAAAGTGTGGCGGAGAGAGGGTCAATCGAAAGGTTAGGATCTGGAATGCGCAGTCTGAGAGTGTGGGGGAGACAGGGTCAATCGAGTGGTTAGGATTTGGAACGCACTGTCTGAGAGTGTGGGGGAGACAGGGTCAATTGAGTGGTTAGGGTCTTGAACGCAATGTCTGAGAGTTTGTGGAAGACAGGGTCAATCAAGAGTTTAGGAACAGGAACGCACTTTCTAAGAATCTGGGGGTAACAGTGTCAATCGAGTGGTTAGGGTCAGGAACGCACTGACTGAGAATGTGGGGGTGTCAGGTTCAATCGAGTGGATAGAGTCTGGAATGCACTGACTGAGAATGTGGGGGAGACAGGGTCAATTGAGTGGTTAGGATCTGGAATATACTGACTGAGAGTGTGGGGGAGACAGGGTCAATTGAGTGGTTAGAATCAGGAACGCACTGTCTGAGAGTGTGGGAGAGACAGGTTCAATCGAGTGGTTAGGATGAGGAATGCACTCTCTGAGTGTGGTGGAGACAGGACAATCGAGTGGTTAGGGTCTGGGATGCAATTTCTGAGAGTGTGGAGGTGACAGGGTCAATCGAATAGTTAGGATCTGGAAAGCACTGTCTGAGAGTGTCGGTGAGACAGGGTCAATCGAGTGGTTAGGATCTGGAATGTACTGTCTGAGATTGTAGGGGAGACAGGGTCAATCGAGTGTTTAGGTTCTGAAATGCACTGTCTGAGATTGTTGGGGAGACAGGGTCAATCGAGTGGTTAGGTTCTGGAATGCACTGTCTGAGAGTGTGGGGGAGACAGGGTCAATCGAGTGGTTAGGATCTGAAATGCACTGTCTGAGATTGTTGGGGAGACAGGGTCAATCGAGTGGTTAGGGTCTGGAATATAATGTCTGAGAGTGTGGGGGAGACAGGGTCAATCGAAAGGTTAGGATCTGGAATGTACTGTGTGAGAGTGTGGGGGAGACTGGTCATTCATAAGATTAGGATCTGGAATGCGCTGTCTGAGAGTGTGGGGGAGACAGGGTAAATCGAAAGGTTAGGATCTGGAATGCGCTGTCTGAGAGTGTGGGGGAGACAGGGTCAATCGAGTGGTTAGGATCTGGAATGCACTGTCTGAGATTGTGGCGGAGATAGGGACAATCAAGTGGTTAGGATCTGGAATGCACTGCCTGTGAGTGTGGTGGAGACAGGGTCAATCGAGTGGTTCGTGTCTGGAATGCACTGTCTGAGCGTGTGGGGGAGACAGGGTCAATCGAGTGGTTAGGATGAGGAATGCACTCTCTGAGTGTGGTGGAGACAGGACAATCGAATTGTTAGGGTCTGGAATGCACTGCCTGAGAGTGTGGGGGAGACAGGGTAAATCGAGGGGTTAGGATCTGGCATGCGCTGTCTGAGAGTGTGGGGGAGACAGGGTCAATCGAGTGGTTAGGGTCTGGAATGCACCGTCTGAGAGTGTGGGGGTGACAGGGTGAATCGAGTGGTTAGGATCTGGAATGCGCTGTCTGAAAGTGTGGTGGAGACAGGGTCAATCGAGTGGTTAGGATCAGGAACGCACTGTCTGTGAGTGTCGGTGTGACAGGGTCAATCGAGTGTTTAGGATCTGAAATTCAATGTCTGAGATTCTTGGGGAGACAGGGTCAATCGAGTGGTTAGGGTCTGGAATATAATGTCTGAGAGTGTGGGGGAGCCAGGGTCAATCGAGTGGTTAGGATCTGGAATGCACTTTTTGAGGGTGTGGGGGAGACAGGGTCAATCGAGTGTTTAGGATCAGGAACGCACTGTCTAAGAGTCTGGGGGTAACAGTGTCAATCGAGTGGTTAGGGTCTGGAATGTACTGTCTGAGATTGTGGGGGAGACAGGGTCAATCGAGTGGTTAGGATCTGGAATGCACTATCTGAGAGTGTGGTGGAGACAGGGTCAATCGAATGGTTAGGATCTGGAACGCACTGTCTGAGAGTGTGGGAGAGACAGGGTCAATCGAGTGGTTAGGGGCTGGAACGCGCTGCCTGAGAGTGTGGGGGAGACAGGGTCAATCGAGTGGTTAGGGTCTGGAACGCGCTGCCTGAGAGTGTGGGGGAGACAGGGTCAATCGAGTGGTTAGGATCTGGAATGCACTGTCTGAGAGTGTGGGGGAGACAGGGTCAATCGAGTGGTTAGGGTCTGGAATGCACTGTCTGAGCGTGTGGGGGAGACAAAGTAAATAGAGGGGTTAGGATATTGAATGTACTGTCTGAGAATGTGGTGGAGACAGGGTAAATAGAGGGGTTAGGATCTGGAATGTACTGTCTGAGAGTGTAGGGGAGACAGGGTCAATCGAGAGGTTAGGGTCTGGAACGCACTGTCTGAGAGTGTGGGGGAGACAGGGTCAATCGAATGGTTAGGGGCTGGAATGCGCTGTCTGAGAGTGTGGGGGAGACAGGGTCAATCGAGTGGTAAGGATCTTGAATGTACTGTCTGAGAGTATGGGGGAGACAGGGTCAATAGAGTGGTTAGGATCTGGAACGTACTCTCTGAGAGTGTGGGGGACACAGAGTCAATCGAGTGGTTAGGATCTGGAATGCACTGTCTGAGAGTGTGGGGGAGACAGGGTCAATCGAGTGGTTAGGATCTGGAATGCACTGTCTGAGAGTGTGGGGGAGACAGGGTCAATCAAGGGGGTAGGATCTGGAATGCACTGTCTGAGAGTGTGGGGGAGACAGGGTCAATCGAGTGCTTAGGATCTGGAATGTACTGTCTGAGAATGTGGGAGAGACAGGGTCAATCGAGTGCTTAGGATCTGGAATGTATTGTCTGAGAGTTTGGGGAGACAGGGTAAATAGAGGGGTTAGGATCTGGAACGCACTGTCTGAGAGTGTGGGGTAGACAGGATCATCGAATTGTTAGGGGCTGGAATGCGCTGTCTGAGAGTGTGGGAGAGACAGGATCAATCGTGTGGTTAGGATCTGGAATGCACTGTCTGAGAGTGCAGGGGTGACAGGGTTAATTGAGTGGTTAGGATCAGGAACGCAGTCTCTGAGTGTGGTGGAGATAGGCGAATCGAATGGTTAGGGTCTGGAATGCACTTTCTGAGAGTGTGGGGCAGACTGGTTCAATCGAGTGGTTAGGAACTGGAAAGCACTGTCTGAGTGTGTCGGTGAGACAGGGTCAATCCAGTGGTTAGGGTCTGGAGTGCAGTGTTTGTGTGTTGGGGGGACAGGGTGAATCGAGTGGTTAGGGTCAGGAACGCCCTGACTGAGAGTGTCGGGGAGACAGGGTCAATCGAGTGGTTAGGATCAGGAATGCACTGTCTGAGAGTGTGGGGGAGACAGGGTCAATCGAGTGGTTAGGATGAGGAATGCACTCTCTGAGTGTGGGGGAGACAGGACAATCGAATTGTTAAGGTCTGCAATGCACTGACTGAGAGTGTGGGGGAGACAGGGTAAATCGAGGGGTTAGGATCTGGAATGCGCTGTCTGAGAGTGTGGGGGAGACCGGGTCAATCGAGTGGTTTGGGTGAGGAATGCACTGTCTGAGAGTGTGGGGGAGACAGGGTCAATCGAATGGTTAGGGGCTGGAATGCGCTGTCTGAGAGTGTGGGTGAGACAGGGTCAATCGAGTGGTTAGGGTCTGGAATACACTGTCTGAGAGTGTGGGGGAGACAGAGTCAATAGAGTGGTTAGGATCTTGAATGTACTGTCTGAGAGTGTGGGGGAGACAGGGTCAATAGAGTGGTTAGGATCTGGAACGTACTGTCTGAGAGTGTGGAGGACACAGAGTCAATCGAGTGGTTAGGTGCTGGAATGCGCTGTCTGAGAGTGTGGGAGAGACAGGGTCAATCGAGTGGTTAGGATCTGGAATGAACTGTATGAGAGGTTGGGGGAGACAGGGTCAATCGAGTGGTTAGGGTCTGGAATGCACTGTCTGAGAGTGTGGGGGTAACAGGGTCAATCGAGTGGTTAGGATCTGGAATGCACTATCTGAGAGTGTGGTGGAGACAGGGTCAATCGAATGGTTAGGATCTGGAACGCACTGTCTGAGAGTGTGGGAGAGACTGGGTCAATCGAGTGGTTAGGTTCTGGAACGCGCTGCCTGAGAGTGTGGGGGAGACAGGGTCAATCGAGTGGTTAGGATCTGGAATGCACTGTCTGAGAGTGTGGGGGAGACACGGTCAATCGAGTGGTTAGGGTCTGGAATGCACTGTCTGAGAGTGTGGGGGAGACAAAGTAAATAGAGGGGTTAGGATATTGAATGTACTGTCTGAGAATGTGGTGGAGACAGGGTAAATAGAGGGGTTAGGATCTGGAATGTACTGTCTGAGAGTGTAGGGGAGACAGGGTCAATCGAGTGGTTAGGGTCTGGAACGCACTGTCTGAGAGTGTGGGGGAGACAGGGTCAATCGAATGGTTAGGGGCTGGAATGCGCTGTCTGAGAGTGTGGGGGAGACAGGGTCAATCGAGTGGTTAGGGTCTGGAATAGACTGTCTGAGAGTGTGGGGGAGACAGGGTCAATAGAGTGGTAAGGATCTTTAATGTACTGTCTGAGAGTATGGGGGAGACAGGGTCAATAGAGTGGTTAGGATCTGGAACGTACTGTCTGAGAGTGTGGGGGACACAGAGTCAATCGAGTGGTTAGGATCTGGAATGCACTGTCTGAGAGTGTGGGGGAGACAGGGTCAATCGAGTGGTTAGGATCTGGAATGCACTGTCTGAGAGTTTGGGGGAGACAGGGTCAATCAAGGGGGTAGGATATGGAATGCACTGTCTGAGAGTGTGGGGGAGACAGGGTCAATCGAGTGGTTAGGATCTGGAATGTACTGTCTGAGAATGTGGGAGAGACAGGGTCAATAGAGGGGTTAGGATCTGGAACGCACTGTCTGAGAGTGTGGGGGAGACAGGATCATCGAATTGTTAGGGGCTGGAATGCGCTGTCTGAGAGTGTGGGAGAGACAGGGTCAATCGAGTGGTTAGGATCTGGAATGCACTGTCTGAGAGCGTGGGGGAGACAGGGTCAATCGAATGGTTAGGATCTGGAATGCGCTGTCTGAGAGTGTGGGGGAGACTGGGTCAATCGAGTGGTTAGGATCTGGAAAGTACTGTCTGAGAGTGCAGGGGTGACAGGGTTAATTGAGTGGTTAGGATCAGGAACGCAGTCTCTGAGTGTGGTGGAGATAGGCGAATCGAATGGTTAGGGTCTGGAATGCACTTTCTGAGAGTGTGGGGCAGACTGGTTCAATCGAGTGGTTAGGAACTGGAAAGCACTGTCTGAGTGTGTCGGTGAGACAGGGTCAATCCAGTGGTTAGGGTCTGGAGTGCAGTGTTTGTGTGTTGGGGGGACAGGGTGAATCGAGTGGTTAGGGTTTGGAACGCAGTGTCAGAGTGTGTGGCGGAGACAGGGTCGATCGAGTGGTTAGGACCAGGAACGCAATTTCTGAGAGTGTGGGGCAGACAGGGTCAATCGAATGGTTAGGAACTGGAAAGTACAGCCTGAGAGTGTCGGTGAGACAGGGTCAATCGAGTGGATTGGGTCTGGAACGCACTGTCTGAGAGTGTGGGGGAGACATGGTCAATCGAGTGGGTAGGGTCTGGAACACACTGTCTGAGAGTGTGGGGGAGACGGTCAATCGAAAGGTTAGGATCTGGAATGCACTGTCTGAGAGTGTGGTGCAGACAGGGTCAATCGAAAGGTTAGGATCTGGAAAGAACTGTATGAGAATGTCGGTTAGCAGGGTCAATCGAGTAGTTAGCATCAGGAACGTACTGTCTGAGAGAGTTGGAGAGACAGGGGCAATCGAATGGTTAGGAACTGGAAAGCACCATCTGATAGTGTGGCGGAGACATGGTCAATCGAGTGGTTAGGATCTGGAATGTACTGTCTGAAAGTGTGGCGGAGAGAGGGTCAATCGAAAGGTTAGGATCTGGAATGCGCAGTCTGAGATTGTGGGGGAGACAGGGTCAATCGAGTGGTTAGGATTTGGAACGCACTGTCTGAGAGTGTGGGGGAGACTGGGTCAATCGAGTGGTTAGGGTCTTGAACGCAATGTCTGAGAGTTTGTGGAAGACAGGGTCAATCAGGAGTTTAGGAACAGGAAGGCACTTTCTAAGAATCTGGGGGTAACAGTGTCAATCGAGTGGTTAGGGTCAGGAACGCACTGACTGAGAATGTGGGGGTGTCAGGTTCAATCGAGTGGATAGAGTCTGGAATGCACTGACTGAGAATGTGGGGGAGACAGGGTCAATCGAGTGGTTAGGGTCTGGAATATAATGTCTGAGAGAGTGGGGGAGACAGGGTCAATCGAAAGGTTAGGATCTGGAATGTACTGTGTGAGAGTGTGGGGGAGACTGGTCATTCATAAGATTAGGATCTGGAATGCGCTGTCTGAGAGTGTGGGGGAGACAGGGTAAATCGAAAGGTTAGGATCTGGAATGCGCTGTCTGAGAGTGTGGGGGAGACAGGGTCAATCGAGTGTTTAGGATCTGGAATGCACTGTCTGAGATTGTGGCGGAGATAGGGACAATCGAGTGGTTAGGATCTGGAATGCACTGCCTGTGAGTGTGGTGGAGACAGGGTCAATCGAGTGGTTCGTGTCTGGAATGCACTGTCTGAGCGTGTGGGGGAGACAGTGTCAATCGAGTGGTTAGGATGAGGAATGCACTCTCTGAGTGTGGTGGAGACAGGACAATCGAATTGTTAGGGTCTGGAATGCACTGCCTGAGAGTGTGGGGGAGACAGGGTAAATCGAGGGGTTAGGATCTGGCATGCGCTGTCTGAGAGTGTGGGGGTGACAGGGTCAATCGAGTGGTTAGGATCTGGAATGCGCTGTCTGAAAGTGTGGTGGAGACAGGGTCAATCGAGTGGTTAGGATCAGGAACGCACTGTCTGTGAGTGTCGGTGTGACAGGGTCAATCGAGTGTTTAGGATCTGAAATTCACTGTCTGAGATTGTTGGGGAGACAGGGTCAATCGAGTGGTTAGGGTCTGGAATATAATGTCTGAGAGTGTGGGGGAGCCAGGGTCAATCGAGTGTTTAGGATCAGGAACGCACTGTCTAAGAGTCTGGGGGTAACAGTGTCAATCGAGTGGTTAGGGTCTGGAATGTACTGTCTGAGATTGTGGGGGAGACAGGGTCAATCGAGTGGTTAGGTTCTGGAATGCACTGTCTGAGAGTGTGGGGGAGACAGGGTCAATCGAGTGGTTAGGATTTGGAACGCACTGTCTGAGAGTGTGGGGGAGACAGGGTCAATTGAGTGGTTAGGGTCTTGAACGCAATGTCTGAGAGTTTGTGGAAGACAGGGTCAATCAAGAGTTTAGGAACAGGAACGCACTTTCTAAGAATCTGGGGGTAACAGTGTCAATCGAGTGGTTAGGGTCAGGAACGCACTGACTGAGAATGTGGGGGAGACAGGTTCAATCGAGTGGATAGAGTCTGGAATGCACTGACTGAGAATGTGGGGGAGACAGGGTCAATTGAGTGGTTAGGATCTGGAATATACTGACTGAGAGTGTGGGGGAGACAGGGTCAATTGAGTGGTTAGAATAAGGAACGCACTGTCTGAGAGTGTGGGGGAGACAGTTTCAATCGAGTGGTTAGGATGAGGAATGCACTCTCTGAGTGTGGTGGAGACAGGACAATCGAGTGGTTAGGGTCTGGGATGCAATTTCTGAGAGTGTGGGGGTGACAGGGTCAATCGAATAGTTAGGATCTGGAAAGCACTGTCTGAGAGTGTCGGTGAGACAGGGTCAATCGAGTGGTTAGGGTCTGGAATGTACTGTCTGAGATTGTAGGGGAGACAGGGTCAATCGAGTGTTTAGGTTCTGAAATGCACTGTCTGAGATTGTTGGGGAGACAGGGTCAATCGAGTGGTTAGGTTCTGGAATGCACTGTCTGAGAGTGTGGGGGAGACAGGGTCAATCGAGTGGTTAGGATCTGAAATGCACTGTCTGAGATTGTTGGGGAGACAGGGTCAATCGAGTGATTAGGGTCTGGAATATAATGTCTGAGAGTGTGGGGGAGACAGGGTCAATCGAGTGGTTAGGATCTGAAATGCACTGTCTGAGATTGTTGGGGAGACAGGGTCAATCGAGTGATTAGGGTCTGGAATATAATGTCTGAGAGTGTGGGGGAGACAGGGTCAATCGAAAGGTTAGGATCTGGAATGTACTGTGTGAGAGTGTGGGGGAGACTGGTCATTCATAAGATTAGGATCTGGAATGCGCTGTCTGAGAGTGTGGGGGAGACAAGGTAAATCGAAAGGTTAGGATCTGGAATGCGCTGTCTGAGAGTGTGGGGGAGACAGGGTCAATCGAGTGGTTAGGATCTGGAATGCACTGTCTGAGATTGTGGCGGAGATAGGGACAATCGAGTGGTTAGGATCTGGAATGCACTGCCTGTGAGTGTGGTGGAGACAGGGTCAATCGAGTGGTTCGTGTCTGGAATGCACTGTCTGAGCGTGTGGGGGAGACAGGGTCAATCGAGTGGTTAGGATGAGGAATGCACTCTCTGAGTGTGGTGGAGACAGGACAATCGAATTGTTAGGGTCTGGAATGCACTGCCTGAGAGTGTGGGGGAGACAGGGTAAATCGAGGGGTTAGGATCTGGCATGCGCTGTCTGAGAGTGTGGGGGAGACAGGGTCAATCGAGTGGTTAGGGTCTGGAATGCACCGTCTGAGAGTGTGGGGGTGACAGGGTGAATCGAGTGGTTAGGATCTGGAATGCGCTGTCTGAAAGTGTGGTGGAGACAGGGTCAATCGAGTGTTTAGGATCAGGAACGCACTGTCTGTGAGTGTCGGTGTGACAGGGTCAATCGAGTGTTTAGGATCTGAAATTCACTGTCTGAGATTGTTGGGGAGACAGGGTCAATCGAGTGGTTAGGGTCTGGAATATAATGTCTGAGAGTGTGGGGGAGCCAGGGTCAATCGAGTGGTTAGGATCTGGAATGCACTTTTTGAGGGTGTGGGGGAGACAGGGTCAATCGAGTGTTTAGGATCAGGAACGCACTGTCTAAGAGTCTGGGGGTAACAGTGTCAATCGAGTGGTTAGGGTCTGGAATGTACTGTCTGAGATTGTGGGGGAGACAGGGTCAATCGAGTGTTTAGGATCTGAAATGCACTGTCTGAGATTGTTGGGGAGACAGGGTCAATCGAGTGGTTAGGTTCTGGAATGCACTGTCTGAGATTGTTGGCGAGATTGGTCAAGCGAGTGGTTAGGGTCTGGAATATAATGTCTGAGAGTGTGGGGGAGACAGGGTCAATCGAAAGGTTAGGATCTGGAATGTACTGTGTGAGAGTGTGGGGAAACTGGTCATTCTAAAGATTAGGATCTGGAATGCGCTGTCTGAGAGTGTGGGGGAGACAGGGTAAATCGAAAGGTTAGGATCTGGAATGTACTGTGTGAGAGTGTGGGGGAGACAGGGTCATTCTAAAGATTAGGATCTGGAATGCGCTGTCTGAGAATGTGGGGGAGACAGGGTCAATCGAGTGGTTAGGATCTGGAATGCACTGTCTGAGATTGTGGCGGAGTTAGGGACAATCGAGTGGTTAGGATCTGGAATGCACTGCCTGTGAGTGTGGTGGAGACAGGGTCAATCGAGTGGTTCGGGTCTGGAATGCACTGTCTGAGCGTGTGTGGGAGACAGGGTCAATCGAGTGGTTAGGTTCTGGAATACACTGTCTGAGAGTGTGGGGGAGACAGGGTCAATAGAGTGGTTAGGATCTTGAATGTACTGTCTGAGAGTGTGGGGTAGACAGGGTCAATAGAGTGGTTAGGATCTGGAACGTACTGTCTGAGAGTGTGGAGGACACAGAGTCAATCGAGTGGTTAGGTGCTGGAATGCGCTGTGTGAGAGTGTGGGAGAGACAGGGTCAATCGAGTGGTTAGGATCTTCAATGAACTGTATGAGAGGTTGGGGGAGACAGGGTCAATCGAGTGGTTAGGGTCTGGAATGCACTGTCTGAGAGTGTGGTGGAGACAGGGTCAATCGAATGGTTAGGATCTGGAACGCACTGTCTGAGAGTGTGGGAGAGACAGGGTCAATCGAGTGGTTAGGGTCTGGAACGCGCTGCCTGAGAGTGTGGGGGAGACAGGGTCAATCGAGTGGTTAGGATCTGGAATGCACTGTCTGAGAGTGTGGGGGAGACAGGGTCAATCGAGTGGTTAGGGTCTGGAATGCACTGTCTGAGAGTGTGGGGGAGACAAAGTAAATAGAGGGGTTAGGATATTGAATGTACTGTCTGAGAATGTGGTGGAGACAGGGTAAATAGAGGGGTTAGGATCTGGAATGTACTGTCTGAGAGTGTAGGGGAGACAGGGTCAATCGAGTGGTTAGGGTCTGGAACGCACTGTCTGAGAGTGTGGGGGAGACAGGGTCAATCGAATGGTTAGGGGCTGGAATGCGCTGTCTGAGAGTGTGGGGGAGACAGGGTCAATCGAGTGGTTAGGGTCTGGAATAGACTGTCTGAGAGTGTTGCGGAGACAGGGTCAATAGAGTGGTAAGGATCTTGAATATACTGTCTGAGAGTATGGGGGAGACAGGGTCAATAGAGTGGTTAGGATCTGGAACGTACTGTCTGAGAGTGTGGGGGACACAGAGTCAATCGAGTGGTTAGGATCTGGAATGCACTGTCTGAGAGTGTGGGGGAGACAGGGTCAATCGAGTGGTAAGAATCTGGAATGCACTGTCTGAGAGTGTGGGGGAGACAGGGTCAATCAAGGGGGTAGGATATGGAATGCACTGTCTGAGAGTGTGGGGGAGACGGGGTCAATCGAGTGCTTAGGATCTGGAATGTACTGTCTGAGAGTGTGGGGGAGACAGGATCATCGAATTGTTAGTGGCTGGAATGCGCTGTCTGAGAGTGTGGGAGAGACAGGGTCAATCGAGTGGTTAGGATCTGGAATGCACTGTCTGAGAGCGTGGGGGAGACAGGGTCAATCGAATGGTTAGGATCTGGAATGCGCTGTCTGAGAGTGTGGGGGAGACAGGGTCAATCGAGTGGTTAGGATCTGGAAAGTACTGTCTGAGAGTGCAGGGGTGACAGGGTTAATTGAGTTGGTAGGATCAGGAACGCAGTCTCTGAGTGTGGTGGAGATAGGCGATTCGAATGGTTAGGGTCTGGAATGCACTTTCTGAGAGTGTGGGGCAGACTGGTTCAATCGAGTGGTTAGGAACTGGAAAGCACTGTCTGAGTGTGTCGGTGAGACAGGGTCAATCCAGTGGTTAGGGTCTGGAGTGCAGTGTTTGTGTGTTGGGGGGACAGGGTTAATCGAGTGGTTAGGGTCTGGAACGCACTGTCAGAGTGTGTGGCGGAGACAGGGTCGATCGAGTGGTTAGGACCAGGAACGCAATTTCTGAGAGTGTGGGGCAGACAGGGTCAATCGAATGGTTAGGAACTGGAAAGTACAGCCTGAGAGTGTCGGTGAGACAGGGTCAATCGAGTGGATAGGGTCTGGAACGCACTGTCTGAGAGTGTGGGGGAGACAGGTTCAATCGAGTGGTTAGGGTCTGGAACGCACCGTCTGATAGTGTGGCGGAGACATGGTCAATCGAGTGGGTAGGGTCTGGAACACACTGTCTGAGAGTGTGGGGGAGACGGTCAATCGAAAGGTTAGGATCTGGAATGCACTGTCTGAGATTGTGGTGCAGACAGGGTCAATCGAATGGTTAGGATCTGGAAAGAACTGTATGAGAATGTCGGTTAGCAGGGTCAATCGAGTAGTTAGCATCAGGAACGTACTGTCTGAGAGAGTTGGAGAGACAGGGGCAATCGAATGGTTAGGAACTGGAAAGCACCATCTGATAGTGTGGCGGAGACATGGTCAATCGAGTGGTTAGGATCTGGAATGTACTGTCTGAAAGTGTGGCGGAGAGAGAGTCAATCGAAAGGTTAGGATCTGGAATGCGCAGTCTGAGAGTGTGGGCGAGACAGGGTCAATCGAGTGGTTAGGATTTGGAACGCACTGTCTGAGAGTGTGGGGGAGACAGGGTCAATTGAGTGGTTAGGGTCTTGAACGCAATGTCTGAGAGTTTGTGGGAGACAGGGTCAATCAAGAGTTTAGGAACAGGAACGCACTTTCTAAGAATCTGGGGGTAACAGTGTCAATCGAGTGGTTAGGGTCAGGAACGCACTGACTGAGAATGTGGGGGTGTCAGGTTCAATCGAGTGGATAGAGTCTGGAATTCACTGACTGAGAATGTGGGGAAGACAGGGTCAATTGAGTGGTTAGGATCTGGAACGCACTGTCTGAGAGTGTGGGGGAGACAGGGTCAATTGAGTGGTTAGGATCTGGAACGCACTGTCTGAGAGTGTGGGGGAGACAGGGTCAATTGAGTGGTTAGAATCAGGAACGCACTGTCTGAGAGTGTGGGGGAGACAGGGTCAATCGAGTGGTTAGGATGAGGAATGCACTCTCTGAGTGTGGGGGAGACAGGACAATCGAGTGGTTAGGGTCTGGGATGCAAGTTCTGAGAGTGTGGGGGTGACAGGGTCAATCGAATAGTTAGGATCTGGAATGTACTGTCTGAGATTGTGGGGGAGACAGGGTCAATCGAGTGTTTCGGATCTGAAATGCACTGTCTGAGATTGTTGGGGAGACAGGGTCAATCGAGTGGTTAGGGTCTGGAATGCACTGTCTGAGAGTGTGGGGGAGACAGGGTCAATCGAGTGGTTAGGTTCTGAAATGCACTGTCTGAGATTGTTGGGGAGACAGGGTCAATCGAGTGGTTAGGGTCTGGAATATAATGTCTGAGAGTGTGGGGGAGACAGGGTCAATCGAAAGGTTAGGATCTGGAATGTACTGTGTGAGAGTGTGGGGGAGACAGGGTAAATCGAGGGGTTAGGATCTGGCATGCGCTCTCTGAGAGTGTGGGGGAGACAGGGTCAATCGAGTGGTTAGGGTCTGGAATGTACTGTGTGAGAGTGTGGGGGAGACTGGTCATTCTAAAGATTAGGATCTGGAATGCGCTGTCTGAGAGTGTGGGGGAGACAGGTTAAATCGAAAGGTTAGGATCTGGAATGTACTGTGTGAGAGTGTGGGGGAGACAGGGTCATTCTAAAGATTAGGATCTGGAATGCGCTGTCTGAGAGTGTGGGGGAGACAGGGTCAATCGAGTGGTTAGGATCTGGAATGCACTGTCTGTGATTGTGGCGGAGATAGGGACAATCGAGTGGTTAGGATCTGGAATGCACTGCCTGTGAGTGTGGTGGAGACAGGGTCAATCGGCTGGTTCGGGTCTGGAATGCACTGTCTGAGAGTGTGGGGGAGACAGGGTCAATCGAGTGGTTAGGTTCTGAAATGCACTGTCTGAGATTGTTGGGGAGACAGGGTCAATCGAGTGGTTAGGGTCTGGAATATAATGTCTGAGAGTGTGGGGGAGACAGGGTCAATCGAAAGGTTAGGATCTGGAATGTACTGTGTGAGAGTGTGGGGGAGACAGGGTCATTCATAAGATTAGGATCTGGAATGCGCTGTCTGAGAGTGTGGGGGAGACAGGGTCAATCGAGTGGTTAAGATCTGGAATGCACTGTCTGAGATTGTGGCGGAGATAGGGACAATCGAGTGGTTAGGATCTGGAATGCACTGCCTGTGAGTGTGGAGGAGACAGGGTCAATCGAGTGGTTAGGATCTGGAATGCACTGTCTGAGAGTGTGGGGGAGACAGGGTCAATCGAGTCGTTAGGATCTGAAATGCACTGTCTGAGATTGTTGGGGAGATGGGTCAATCGAGTGGTTAGGGTCTGGAATATAATGTCTGAGAGTGTGGGGGAGACAGGGTCAATCGAAAGGTTAGGATCTGGAATGTACTGTGTGAGAGGGTGGGGGAGACTGGTCATTCATAAGATTAGGATCTGGAATGCGCTGTCTGAGAGTGTGGGGGAGACAGGGTAAATCGAAAGGTTAGGATCTGGAATGCGCTGTCTGAGAGTGTGGGGGAGATAGGGACAATCGAGTGGTTAGGATCTGGAATGCACTGTCTGAGATTGTGGCGGAGATAGGGACAATCGAGTGGTTAGGATCTGGAATGCACTGCCTGTGAGTGTGGTGGAGACAGGGTCAATCGAGTGGTTCGTGTCTGGAATGCACTGTCTGAGCGTGTGGGGGAGACAGGGTCAATCGAGTGGTTAGGATGAGGAATGCACTCTCTGAGTGTGGTGGAGACAGGACAATCGAATTGTTAGGGTCTGGAATGCACTGCCTGAGAGTGTGGGGGAGACAGGGTAAATCGAGGGGTTAGGATCTGGCATGCGCTCTCTGAGAGTGTGGGGGAGACAGGGTCAATCGAGTGGTTAGGGTCTGGAATGTACTGTGTGAGAGTGTGGGGGAGACTGGTCATTCTAAAGATTAGGATCTGGAATGCGCTGTCTGAGAGTGTGGGGGAGACAGGTTAAATCGAAAGGTTAGGATCTGGAATGTACTGTGTGAGAGTGTGGGGGAGACAGGGTCATTCTAAAGATTAGGATCTGGAATGCGCTGTCTGAGAGTGTGGGGGAGACAGGGTCAATCGAGTGGTTAGGATCTGGAATGCACTGTCTGTGATTGTGGCGGAGATAGGGACAATCGAGTGGTTAGGATCTGGAATGCACTGCCTGTGAGTGTGGTGGAGACAGGGTCAATCGGCTGGTTCGGGTCTGGAATGCACTGTCTGAGCGTGTGGGGGAGACAGGGTCAATCGAGTGGTTAGGATGAGGAATGCACTCTCTGAGTGTGGTGGAGAAAGGACAATCGAATTGTTAGGGTCTGGAATGCACTGCCTGAGAGTGTGGGGGAGACAGGGGCAATCGAGTGTTTAGGATCAGGAACGCACTGTCTAAGAGTCTGGGGGTAACAGTGTCAATCGAGTGGTTAGGGTCAGGAACGCCCTGACTGAGAGTGTGGGTGTGACAGTTTCAATCGAGTGGTTAGGGTCAGGAATGCACTGTCTGAGAGTGTGGGGGAGAAAGAGTCAATCGAGTGGTTTGGATCTGGAATGTACTGTCTGAGAGTGTCGGGGAGACAGGGTCAATCGAGTGGTTAGGATCAGGAATGCACTGTCTGAGAGTGTGGGGGAGACAGGGTCAATCGAGTGGTTAGGATGAGGAATGCACTCTCTGAGTGTGGGGGAGACAGGACAATCGAATTGTTAAGGTCTGGAATGCACTGACTGAGAGTGTGGGGGAGACAGGGTAAATCGAGGGGTTAGGATCTGGAATGCGCTGTCTGAGAGTGTGGGGGAGATCGGGTCAATCGAGTGGTTAGGGTGAGGAATGCACTGTCTGAGAGTGTGGGGGAGACAGGGTCAATCGAATGGTTAGGGGCTGGAATGTGCTGTCTGAGAGTGTGGGTGAGACAGGGTCAATCGAGTGGTTAGGGTCTGGAATACACTGTCTGAGAGTGTGGGGGAGACAGGGTCAATCGAGTGGTTAGGATCTTGAATGTACTGTCTGAGAGTGTGGGGGAGACAGGGTCAATAGAGTGGTTAGGATCTGGAACGTACTGTCTGAGAGTGTGGAGGACACAGAGTCAATCGAGTGGTTAGGTGTTGGAATGCGCTGTCTGAGATTGTGGGAGAGACAGGGTCAATCGAGTGGTTAGGATCTGGAATGAACTGTATGAGAGGTTGGGGGAGACAGGGTCAATCGAGTGGTTAGGGTCTGGAATGCACTGTCTGAGAGTGTGGGGGTGACAGGGTCAATCGAGTGGTTAGGATCTGGAATGCACTATCTGAGAGTGTGGTGGAGACAGGGTCAATCGAATGGTTAGGATCTGGAACGCACTGTCTGAGAGTGTGGGAGAGACAGGGTCAATCGAGTGGTTAGGGTCTGGAACGCGCTGCCTGAGAGTGTGGGGGAGACAGGGTCAATCGAGTGGTTAGGATCTGGAATGCGCTGTCTGAGAGTGTGGGGGAGACAGGGTCAATCGAGTGGTTAGGGTCTGGAATGCACTGTCTGAGAGTGTGGGGGAGACAAAGTAAATAGAGGGGTTAGGATATTGAATGTACTGTCTGAGAATGTGGTGGAGACAGGGTAAATAGAGGGGTTAGGATCTGGAATGTACTGTCTGAGAGTGTAGGGGAGACAGGGTCAATCGAGTGGTTAGGGTCTGGAACGCACTGTCTGAGAGTGTGGGGGAGACAGGGTCAATCGAATGGTTAGGGGCTGGAATGCGCTGTCTGAGAGTGTGGGGGAGACAGGGTCAATCGAGTGGTTAGGGTCTGGAATAGACTGTCTGAGAGTTTGGGGGAGACAGGGTCAATAGAGTGGTAAGGATCTTGAATGTACTGTCTGAGAGTATGGGGGAGACAGGGTCAATAGAGTGGTTAGGATCTGGAACGTACTGTCTGAGAGTGTGGGGGACACAGAGTCAATCGAGTGGTTAGGATCTGGAATGCACTGTCTGAGAGTGTGGGGGAGACAGGGTCAATCGAGTGGTTAGGATCTGGAATGCACTGTCTGAGAGTGTGGGGGAGACAGGGTCAATCAAGGGGGTAGGATATGGAATGCACTGTCTGAGAGTGTGGGGGAGACAGGGTCAATCGAGTGGTTAGGGTCTGGAACGCGCTGCCTGAGAGTGTGGGGGAGACAGGGTCAATCGAGTGGTTAGTTTCTGGAATGCACTGTCTGAGAGTGTAGGGGAGACAGGGTCAATCGAGTGGTTAGGATCTGGAATGCACTGTCTGAGAATGTGGGGGTGACAGGATCAATCGAGAGGTTAGGATCTGGAATGCACTGTCTGAGAATGTGTGGAAGACAGGATCAATTGAGCGGTTAGGATCTGGAACGCACTGTCTGAGAGTGTGGGGGAGACAGGGTCAATCGAGTGGTTAGGATCTGGAATGCACTGCCTGAGAGTGTGGAGGAGACAGGGTCAATCGAGTGGTTAGGATCTGGAACGCACTGTCTGAGAGTGTGGGGGAGACATGGTCAATCGAGTGGTTAGGATCTGGAATGAACTGTATGAGATGTTGGGGGAGACAGTGTCAATCGAGTGGTTAGGGTCTGGAATGCACTGTCTGAGAGTGTGGGGGTGACAGGGTCAATCGAGTGGTTAGGATCTGGAATGCACTATCTGAGAGAGTGGTGGAGACAGGGTCAATCGAATGGTTAGGATCTGGAACGCACTGTCTGAGAGTGTGGGAGAGACAGGGTCAATCGAGTGGTTTGGGTCTGGAATACACTGTCTGAGAGTGTGGGGGAGACAGGGTCAATAGAGTTGTTAGGTTCTTGAATGTACTGTCTGAGAGTGTGGGGGAGACAGGGTCAATAGAGTTGTTAGGATCTGGAACGTACTGTCTGAGAGTGTGGGGGACACAGAGTCAATCGAGTGGTTAGGGGCTGGAATGCGCTGTCTGAGAGTGTGGGAGAGACAGGGTCAATCGAGTGGTTAGGATCTGGAATGAACTGTCTGAGAGTGTGGGGGAGACAGGGTCAATCGAGTGGTTAGGGTCTGGAACGCGCTGCCTGAGAGTGTGGGGGAGACATGGTCAATCGAGTGGTTGGGGCCTGGAATACACTGTCTGTGAGTGTGGGGGAGACAGGGTCAATAGAGTGGTTAGGATCTTGAATGTACTGTCTGAGAGTGTGGGGGAGACAGCGTCAATAGAGGAGTTAGGATCCGGAATGTACTGTCTGAGAGTGTGGGGGAGACAGGGTCAATATAGTGGTTAGGATCTGGAACGTACTGTCTGAGAGTGTGGGGGACACAGAGTCAATCGAGTGGTTAGGGGCTGGAATGCACTATCTGAGAGTGTGGGAGAGACAGGGTCAATCGAGTGGTTAGGATCTGGAAGGAACTGTATGAGAGGTTGGGGGAGACATGGTCAATCGAGTGGTTAGGGTCTGGAATGCACTGTCTGAGAGTGTGGGGGTGACAGGGTCAATTGAGTGGTTAGGATCTGGAATGCACTATCTGAGAGTGTGGTGGAGACAGGGTCAATCGAATGGTTAGGATCTGGAACGCACTGTCTGAGAGTGTGGTGGAGACAGGGTCAATTGAGTGGTTTGGGTCTGGAACGCGCTGCCTGAGAGTGTGGGGGAGACAGGGTCAATCGAGTGGTTAGGGTCTGGAATACACTGTCTGAGAGTGTGGGGCAGACAGGGTCAATCGAGTGGTTAGGAACTTGAATGTACTGTCTGAGAGTGTGGGGGAGACAGGGTCAATAGAGTGGTTAGGATCTGGAACGTACTGTCTGAGAGTGTGGGGGACACAGAGTCAATCGAGTGGTTAGGATCTGTAATGCACTGTCTGAGAGTGTGGGGGAGACAGGGTCAATCGAGTGGTTAGGATCTGGAATGCACTGTCTGAGAGTGTGGGGGAGACAGGGTCAATCGAGGGGGTAGGATATGGAATTCACTGTCTGAGAGTGTGGGAGAGACAGGCTCAATCGAGTGCTTAGGATCTGGAATGTACTGTCTGAGAGTGTGGGGGAGACAGGGTCAATCGAGTGGTTAGGATCTGGAATGCACTGTCTGATAATGTGGGAGAGACAGGGTAAATCGAGTGCTTAGGATCTCGAATGTACTGTCTAAGATTTTGGGCAGACAGGGTAAATAGAGGGGTTAGGATCTGGAACGCACTGTCTGAGAGTGTGGGAGAGACAGGGTCAATCGAGTGGTTAGGATCTGGAATGCACTGTCTGAGAGTGTGGGGGAGACAGGGTCAATTGAGTGGTTAATGTCTGGAATGCGCTGTCTGAGATTGTGTTGGAGACTGGGTCAATCGTTTGGTTAGGATCTGGAATGCACTGTCTGGGAGTGTGGGGGTGACAGGGTCAATCGAGTGGTTATTGTCTGGAATGCACTGTCTGAGAGTGTAGGGGAGACAGGGTCAATCGAGTGGTTAGGATCTGGAATGCGCTGTCTGAGAGTGTGGGGGTGACAGGGTCATTCGAGTGGTTAGTTTCTGGAATGCACTGTCTGAGAGTGTAGGGGAGACAGGGTCAATCGAGTGGTTAGGATCTGGAATGCACTGTCTGAGAATGTGGGGGTGACAGGATCAATCGAGTGGTTAGTGTCTGGAATGCACTGTCTGAGAGTGTAGGGGAGACAGGGTCAATCGAGTGGTTAGGATCTGGAATGCGCTGTCTGAGAGTGTGGGGGTGACAGGGTCAATCGAGTGGTTAGTTTCTGGAATGCACTGTTTGAGAGTGTAGGGGAGACAGGGTCAATCGAGCGGTTAGGATCTGGAATGCACTGTCTGAGAATGTGGGGGTGACAGGATCAATCGAGTGGTTAGGATCTGGAATGCATTGTCTGAGAATGTGGGGGAGACAGGATCAATCGAGTGGTTAGGATCTGGAACGCACTGTCTGAGAGTGTGGGGGAGACAGGGTCAATCGAGTGTTTAGGATCTGGAATGAACTGTATGAGATGTTGGGGGAGACAGGGTCAATCGAGTGGTTAGGGTCTGGAATGCACTGTCTGAGAGTGTGGGGGTGACAGGGTCAATCGAGTGGTTAGTATCTGGAATGCACTATCTGAGAGAGTGGTGGAGACAGGGTCAATCGAATGGTTAGTATCTGGAACGCACTGTCTGAGAGTGTGGGAGAGAGAGGATCAATCGAGTGGTTAGGGTCTGGAACGCGCTGCCTGAGAGTGTGGGGGAGACAGGGTCAATCGAGTGGTTAGGATCTGGAATGCACTGTCTGAAAGTGTGGGGGAGACAGGGTCAATCGAGTGGTTAGGGTCTGGAATGCACTGTCTGAGATTGTGGGGGAGACAGGGTAAATAGAGGGGTTAGGATCTGGAATGTACTGTCTGAGAGTGTAGGGGAGACAGGGTCAATCGAGTGGTTAGGGTCTGGAACGCACATTCTGAGAGTGTTGGGGAGACAGGGTCAATCGAATGGTTAGGGGCTGGAATGCGCTGTCTGAGAGTGTGGGGGAGACAGGGTCAATCGAGTGGTTTGGGTCTGGAATACACTGTCTGAGAGTGTGGGGGAGACAGGGTCAATCGAGTGGTTAGGATCTGGAATGCACTATCTGAGAGTGTGGTGGAGACAGGGTCAATCGAATGGTTAGGATCTGGAATGCACTGTCTGAGAGTGTGGGGGAGACAGGGTCAATCGAGTGGTTAGGGTCTGGAACGCGCTGCCTGAGAGTGTGGGGGAGACAGGCTCAATCGAGTGGTTAGTTTCTGGAATGCACTGTCTGAGAGTGTAGGGGAGACAGGGTCAATCGAGTGGTTAGGATCTGGAATGCACTGTCTGAGAATGTGGGGGTGACAGGATCAATCGAGTGGTTAGGATCTGCAATGCACTGTCTGAGAATGTGGGGGAGACAGGATCAATTGAGCGGTAAGGATCTGGAACGCACTGTCTGAGAGTGTGGGGGAGACAGGGTCAATCGAGTCGTTAGGATCTGGAATGCACTGCCTGAGACTGTGGAGGAGACAGGGTCAATCGAGTGGTTAGGATCTGGAACGCACTGTCTGAGAGTGTGGGGGAGACATGGTCAATCGAGTGGTTAGGATCTGGAATGAACTGTATGAGATGTTGGGGGAGACAGTGTCAATCGAGTGGTTAGGGTCTGGAATGCACTGTCTGAGAGTGTGGGGGTGACAGGGTCAATCGAGTGGTTAGGATCTGGAATGCACTATCTGAGAGAGTGGTGGAGACAGGGTCAATCGAATGGTTAGGATCTGGAACGCACTGTCTGAGAGTGTGGGAGAGACAGGCTCAATCGAGTGGTTAGGGTCTGGAACGCGCTGCCTGAGAGTGTGGGGGAGACAGGGTCAATCGAGTGGTTAGGATCTGGAATGCACTGTCTGAGAGTGTGGGGGAGACAGGGTAAATAGAGGGGTTAGGATCCGGAATGTTCTGTCTGAGAGTGTGGGGGAGACAGGGTAAATAGAGGGGTTAGGATCTGGAATGTACTGTCTGAGAGTGTAGGGGAGACAGGGTCAATCGAGTGGTTAGGGTCTGGAACGCACATTATGAGAGTGTGGGGGAGACAGGGTCAATCGAATGGTTCGGGGCTGGAATGCGCTGTCTGAGAGTGTGGGGGAGACAGGGTCAATCGAGTGGTTTGGGTCTGGAATACACTGTCTGAGAGTGTGGGGGAGACAGGGTCAATAGAGTGGTTAGGATCTTGAATGTACTGTCTGAGAGTGTGGGGGAGACAGGGTCAATAGAGTGGTCAGGATCTGGAACGTACTGTCTGAGAGTGTGGGGGACACAGAGTCAATCGAGTGGTTAGGGGCTGGAATGCGCTGTCTGAGAGTGTGGGGGTGACAGGGTCAATCGAGTGGTTAGGATCTGGAATGAACTGTCTGAGAGTGTGGGGGAGACAGGGTCAATCGAGTGGTTAGGGTCTGGAACGCGCTGCCTGAGAGTGTGGGGGAGACAGGGTCAATCGAGTGGTTAGGGCCTGGAATACACTGTCTGTGAGTGTGGGGGAGACAGGGTCAATAGAGTGGTTAGGATCTTGAATGTACTGTCTGAGAGTGTGGGGGAGACAGCGTCAATAGAGGAGTTAGGATCCGGAATGTACTGTCTGAGAGTGTGGGGGAGACAGGGTCAATAGAGTGGTTAGGATCTGGAACGTACTGTCTGAGAGTGTGCGGGACACAGAGTCAATCGAGTGGTTAGGGGCTGGAATGCACTATCTGAGAGTGTGGGAGAGACAGGGTCAATCGAGTGGTTAGGATCTGGAAGGAACTGTATGAGAGGTTGGGGGAGACATGGTCAATCGAGTGGTTAGGGTCTGGAATGCACTGTCTGAGAGTGTGGGGGTGACAGGGTCAATTGAGTGGTTAGGATCTGGAATGCACTATCTGAGAGTGTGGTGGAGACAGGGTCAATCGAATGGTTAGGATCTGGAACGCACTGTCTGAGAGTGTGGTGGAAACAGGGTCAATCGAGTGGTTTGGGTCTGGAATGCGCTGCCTGAGAGTGTGGGGGAGACAGGGTCAATCGAGTGGTTCGGGTCTGGAATACACTGTCTGAGAGTGTGGGGGAGACAGGGTCAATAGAGTGGTTAGGAACTTGAATGTACTGTCTGAGAGTGTGGGGGAGACAGGGTCAATAGAGTGGTTAGGATCTGGAACGTACTGTCTGAGAGTGTGGGGGACACAGAGTCAATCGAGTGGTTAGGATCTGTAATGCACTGTCTGAGAGTGTGGGGGAGACAGGGTCAATCGAGTGGTTAGGATCTGGAATGCACTGTCTGAGAGTGTGGGGGAGGCAGGGTCAATCGAGGGGGTAGGATATGGAATTCACTGTCTGAAAGTGTGGGAGAGACAGGCTCAATCGAGTGCTTAGGATCTGGAATGTACTGTCTGAGAGTTTGGGGAGACAGGGTAAATAGAGGGGTTAGGATCTGGAACGCACTGTCTGAGAGTGTGGGGGAGACAGGATCATCGAATGGTTAGGGGCTGGAATGCGCTGTCTGAGAGTCTGGGGGAGACAGGGTCAATCGAGTCGTTAGGATCTGGTACGCACACTCTGAGTGTGGTGGAGACAGGGTCAATCTAATGGATAGAAACTGGAACGCACTTTCTGTGAGTGTGGGTGAGACAGACTCAATCGTTGGTTAGGATCTGAAATGCACTGTCTGAGATTGTTGGGGAGACAGGGTCAATCGAGTGGTTAGGGTCTGGAATGTACAGTGTGACAGTGTGGGGGAGACAGTTTAATCTAATGATTAGGATCTGGAATGCGCTGTCTGAGATTGTGGGGGAGACAGGGTCAATCGAGTGGTTAGAATCTGGAATGCACTGTCTGAGAGTGTGGGGGAGACAGGGTCAATCGAGTGTTAGGATTTGGAATGCACTGCCTGTGAGTATGGTGGAGACAGGCTCAATCGAGTGGTTAGGGTCTGGAATGCACTGTCTGAGATTGTGGGGGAGACAGGGTCAATCGAGATGTTACGATCTGGAATGCACTGTCTGAGAGTGTGGGGGAGACAGGGTCAATCGAGTGGTTAGGATCTGGAATGCACTGTCTGAGAGTGTGATGGAGACAGGGTCAATCGAATGGTTAGGGTTTGGAACGCACTGTCCGAGATTGTGGGGGAGACTGGGTCAATCGAGTGGTTAGGATCTGGAATGCACTGTCTGAGAGTCTAGGGGAGACTGGGTCAATCGAGTGGTTAGGTTCAGGAACGCACTGTCTGACAGTGTGGGGTAGACAGGGTCAATTGAGTTTTTAGGATCTGGAATGCACTGTGTGAGAGGGTGGGGGAGACAGGGTCAATCGAGTGGTTAGGATCTGGAATGCACTTTCTGAGAGTTTGGGGGAGACAGGGTCAATTGAGTCGTTAATGTCTGGAATGCAATGTCTGAGAGTGTGGGGGAGACAGGGTCAATCAAGTGGTTAGGATCTGGAATGTACTGTCTGAGATTGTGGGGGAGACAGGGTCACTCCAGTGGTTAGGATCTGGAATACACTGTCTGAGATTGTGGGGGAGACAGGGTCAATCGAGGGAGTAGGATATGGAATGCACTGTCTGAGAGTGTGGGGGAGACAGGGTCAATCGACTGCTTAGGATCTGGAGTGTACTGTCTGAGAGTGTGGGAGAGACAGGGTCAATCGAGTGCTTAGGATTTGGAATGTACTGTCTGTGAGTTTGGGGAGACAGGGTAAATAGAGGGGTTAGGATCTGGAACGCACTGTCTGAGAGTGTGGGGGAGACAGGATCATCGAATGGTTAGGGGCTGGAATGCGCTGTCTGAGAGTTTGGGAGAGACAGGGTCAATCGAGTTGTTAGGATCTGGAATGCACTGTCCGAGAGCGTGGGGGAGACAGGGTCAATCGAATGGTTAGGGGCTGGAATGCGCTGTCTGAGGGTGTGGGAGAGACAGGGTCAATTGAGTGGTTAGGATCTGGAATGAACTGTATGAGATGTTGGGGGAGACAGGGTCAATCGAGTTGTTAGGATCCGGAATGCAATGTCTGAGAGTGTTGGGGAGACAGGGTCAATAGACGGTTAGGATCTGGAACGCACTGTCTGAGAGTGTGGGGGAGACAGGGTCAATTGAGTGGTTAATGTCTGGAACGCACTGTCTGAGAGTGTGGGGGAGACAGGGTCAATCGAGTGGTTAGGATCTGGAATGGACTGTCTGAGAGTGTGGGGGAGACAGGGTCAATCGAGTGGTTAGGATCAGGAAAGCACTGTCTGAGAGTGTGGGAGAGACAGGGTAAATCGAGTGCTTAGGATCTGGAATGTACTGTCTAAGATTTTGGGGAGACAGGGTAAATAGAGGGGTTAGGATCTGGAACGCACTGTCTGAGAGTGTGGGAGAGACAGGGTCAATCGAGTGGTTTGGATCTGGAATGCACTGTCTGAGAGTGTGGGGGAGACAGGGTCAATTGAGTGGTTAATGTCTGGAATGCGCTGTCTGAGATTGTGTTGGAGACTGGGTCAATCGTTTGGTTAGGATCTGGAATGCACTGTCTGAAAGTGTGGGGGTGACAGGGTCAATCGAGTGGTTAGTGTCTGGAATGCACTGTCTGAGAGTGTAGGGGAGACAGGGTCAATCGAGTGGTTAGGATCTGGAATGCGCTGTCTGAGAGTGTGGGGGTGACAGGGTCAATCGAGTGGTTAGTGTCTGGAATGCATTGTCTGAGAGTGTGGGGGAGACAGGGTCAATCGAGTGGTTAGGATCTGGAATGCACTGTCTGAGAGTGTGGGGGTTACAGGGTCAATCGAGTGGTTAGTGTCTGGAATGCACTGTCTGAGAGTGTGGGGGAGACAGGGTCAATCGAGTGGTTAGGATCTGGAATGCACTGTCTGAGAATGTGATGGAGACAGGATCAATCGAGTGGTTAGGATCTGGAACGCACTGTCTGAGAGTGTGGGGGAGACAGTGTCAATCGAGTGGTTAGGATCTGGAATGCACTGTCTGAGAGTGTGGTGGAGACAGGATCAATCGAGTGGTTAGGATCTGGAATGCACTGTCTGAGAGTGTGGGGGAGACAGGGTCAATTGAGTGGTTAGGGTCCGGAATATATTGTCGGAGAGTGTGGGGGAGACAGGGTCAATCGAGTGGTTTGGGTCCGGAATGTACTGTCTGAGAGTGTGGGTGAGAACGAGTCAATCGAGTGGTTAGGATTTGGAATGTACTGTCTGAGAGTGTGGTGGAGACAGGGTCAATCGAGTGGTTAGGGTCCGGAATATATTGTCGGAGAGTGTGGGGGAGACAGGGTCAATCGAGTGGTTTTGGTCCGGAATGTACTGTCTGAGAGTGTGGGTGAGAACGAGTCAATCGAGTGGTTAGGATTTGGAATGTACTGTCTGAGAGGGTGGGGGAGACAGGATCAATCGAGTGGTTAGGATCTGGAACGCACTGTCTGAGAGTGTGGGGGAGACAGTGTCAATCGAGTGGTTAGGATCTGGAATGCACTGTCTGAGAGTGTGGTGGAGACAGGATCAATCGAGTGGTTAGGATCTGGAATGCACTGTCTGAGAGTGTGGGGGAGACAGGGTCAATTGAGTGGTTACGGTCCGGAATATATTGTCGGAGAGTGTGGGGGAGAAAGGGTCAATCGAGTGGTTTGGGTACGGAATGTACTGTCTGAGAGTGTGGGTGAGAACGAGTCAATCGAGTGGTTAGGATTTGGAATGTACTGTCTGAGAGTGTGGTGGAGACAGGGTCAATCGAGTGGTTAGGATCTGGGACGCACTGTCTGAGAGTGTGGGGGAGACAGGGTCAATTGAGTGGTTCGGGTCCGGAATATATTGTCGGAGAGTGTGGGGGAGACAGGGTCAATCGAGTGGTTAGGATCTGGAATGCGCTGTCTGAGAGTGTGGGGGAGACAGGGTCAATAGAGGGTTAGGATCTGGAATGCACTGTCTGAGAGTGTGGGGGTTACAGGGTCAATCGAGTGGTTAGTGTCTGGAATGCACTGTCTGAAAGTGTAGGGGAGACAGGGTCAATCGAGTGGTTAGGATCTGGAATGCACTGTCTGAGAATGTGGGGGAGACAGGATCAATCGAGTGGTTAGGATCTGGAACGCACTGTCTGAGAGTGTGGGGGAGACAGTGTCAATCGAGTGGTTAGGATCTGGAATGCACTGTCTGAGAGTGTGGTGGAGACATGGTCAATCGAGTGGTTAGGATCTGGAATGCACTGTCTGAGAGTGTCGGGGAGACAGGGTCAATTGAGTGGTTAGGGTCCGGAATATATTGTCGGAGAGTGTGGGGGAGACAGGGTCAATCGAGTGGTTTGGGTCCGGAATGTACTGTCTGAGAGTGTGGGTGAGTCAGAGTCAATCGAGTGGTTAGGATTTGGAATGTACTGTCTGAGAGTGTGGGGGAGACTGGGTCAATCGAGTGGTTAGGATCTGGAATGCACTGTCTGAGAGTTTGGGGGAGACAGGGTCAATCGAGTGGTTAGGATCTGGTACGCACTGTCTGAGAGTGTGGGGGAGACAGGGTCATTCGAGTGGTTAGGATCTGGTACGCACACTCTGAGTGTGGTGGAGACAGGGTCAATCGAATGGATAGAAACTGGAACGCACTTTCTGTGAGTGTGGGTGAGACAGATTCAATCGAGTGGTTAGGATCTGAAATGCACTGTCTGAGATTGTTGGGGAGACAGGGTCAATCGAGTGGTTAGGGTCTGGAATGTACAGTGTGACAGTGTGGGGGTGACAGGTTCAATCTAATGATTAGGATCTGGAATGCGCTGTCTGAGATTGTGGGGGAGAAAGGCTCAATCGAGTTTTTAGAATCTGGAATGCACTGTCTGAGAGTGTGGGGGAGACAGGGTCAATCGAGTGTTAGGATTTGGAATGCACTGCCTGTGAGTATGGTGGAGACAGGCTCAATCGAGTGGTTAGGGTCTGGAATGCACTGTCTGAGATTGTGGGGGAGACAGGGTCAATCGAGATGTTACGATATGGAATGCACTGTCTGAGAGTGTGATGGATACAGGGTCAATCGAATGGTTAGGGTCTGGAACGCACTGTCTGAGAGTGTGGGGGAGACTGGGTCAATCGAGTGGTTAGGATCTGGAATGCACTGTCTGAGAGTGTGATGGATACAGGGTCAATCGAATGGTTAGGGTCTGGAACGCACTGTCTGAGAGTGTGGGGGAGACTGGGTCAATCGAGTGGTTAGGATCAGGAACGCACTGTCTGGGAATGTGGGGTAGACAGGGTCAATTGAGTTTTTAGGATCTGGAATGCACTGTGTGAGAGGGTGGGGGAGACAGGGTCAATCGAGTGGTTATGATCTGGAATGCACTTTCTGAGAGTGTGGAGGAGACAGGGTCAATTGAGTGGTTAATGTCTGGAATGCATTGTCTGACAGTGTTGGGGAGACAGGATCAATCGAGTGGTTAGGATCTGGAACGCACTATCTGAGAGTGTGGGGGAGACAGTGTCAATCGAGTGGTTAGGATCTGGAATGCACTGCCTGAGAGTGTGGAGGAGGCAGGGTCAATCGAGTGGTTAGGATCTGGAATGCACTGTCTGAGAGTGTGGTGGAGACAGGGTCAATCGAGTGGTTAGGATCTGGAATGCACTGTCTGAGAGTGTGGGGGAGACAGGGTCAATTGAGTGGTTAGGGTCCGGAATATATTGTCGGAGAGTGTGGGGGAGACAGGTTCAATCGAGTGGTTTGGGTCCGGAATGTACTGTCTGAGAGTGTGGGTGAGACAGAGTCAATCGAGTGGTTAGGATTTGGAATGTACTGTCTGAGAGTGTGGGGGAGACGGGGTCAATCGAGTGGTTAGGATCTGGAATGCACTGTCTGAGAGTGTGGGGGAGACAGGGTCAATTGAGTGTTAGGATTTGGAATGCACTGCCTGTGAGTATGGTGGAGACAGGCTCAATCGAGTGGTTAGGGTCTGGAATGCACTGTCTGAGATTGTGGGGGAGACAGGGTCAATCGAGATGTTACGATATGGAATGCACTGTCTGAGAGTGTGATGGATACAGGGTCAATCGAATGGTTAGGGTCTGGAACGCACTGTCTGAGAGTGTGGGGGAGACTGGGTCAATCGAGTGGTTAGGATCTGGAATGCACTGTCTGAGAGTGTGATGGATACAGGGTCAATCGAATGGTTAGGGTCTGGAACGCACTGTCTGAGAGTGTGGGGGAGACTGGGTCAATCGAGTGGTTAGGATCTGGAATGCACTGTCTGAGAGTGTGATGGATACAGGGTCAATCGAATGGTTAGGGTCTGGAACGCACTGTCTGAGAGTGTGGGGGAGACTGGGTCAATCGAGTGGTTAGGATCAGGAACGCACTGTCTGGGAATGTGGGGTAGACAGGGTCAATTGAGTTTTTAGGATCTGGAATGCACTGTGTGAGAGGGTGGGGGAGACAGGGTCAATCGAGTGGTTATGATCTGGAATGCACTTTCTGAGAGTGTGGAGGAGACAGGGTCAATTGAGTGGTTAATGTCTGGAATGCATTGTCTGACAGTGTTGGGGAGACAGGATCAATCGAGTGGTTAGGATCTGGAACGCACTATCTGAGAGTGTGGGGGAGACAGTGTCAATCGAGTGGTTAGGATCTGGAATGCACTGCCTGAGAGTGTGGAGGAGGCAGGGTCAATCGAGTGGTTAGGATCTGGAATGCACTGTCTGAGAGTGTGGTGGAGACAGGGTCAATCGAGTGGTTAGGATCTGGAATGCACTGTCTGAGAGTGTGGGGGAGACGGGGTCAATCGAGTGGTTAGGATCTGGAATGCACTGTCTGAGAGTGTGGGGGAGACAGGGTCAATTGAGTGGTTAGGGTCCGGAATATATTGTCGGAGATTGTGGGGGAGACAGGTTCAATCGAGTGGTTTGGGTCCGGAATTTACTGTCTGAGAGTGTGGGTGAGACAGATTCAATCGAGTGGTTAGGATTTGGAATGTACTGTCTGAGAGTGTGGGGGAGACGGGGTCAATCGAGTGGTTAGGATCTGGAATGCACTGTCTGAGAGTGTGGGGGAGACAGGGTCAATCGAGTGGTTAGGATCTGGAATGCACTGTCTGAGAGTGTGATGGATACAGGGTCAATCGAATGGTTAGGGTCTGGAACGCACTGTCTGAGAGTGTGGGGGAGACTGGGTCAATCGAGTGGTTAGGATCTGGTACGCACTGTCTGAGAGTGTGGGGGAGACAGGGTCAATCGAGTCGTTAGGATCTGGTACGCACAGTCTGAGAGTGTGGTGGAGACAGGGTCAATCGAATGGATAGAAACTGGAACGCACTTTCTGTGAGTGTGGGTGAGACAGAGTCAGTCGAGTGGTTAGGATCTGAAATGCACTGTCTGAGATTGTTGGGGAGACAGGGTCAATCGAGTGGTAAGGGTCTGGAATGTACAGTGTGACAGTGTGGGGGAGACAGGTTCAATCTAATGATTAGGATCTGGAATGCGCTGTCTGAGATTGTGGGGGAGACAGGGTCAATCGAGTGTTTAGAATCTGGAATGCACTGTCTGAGAGTGTGGTGGAGACAGGCTCAATCGAGTGGTTAGGGTCTGGAATGCACTGTCTGAGATTGTGGGGGAGACAGGGTCAATCGAGATGTTACGATCTGGAATGCACTGTCTGAGAGTGTGATGGAGACAGGGTCAATCGAATGGTTAGGGTCTGGAATGCACTGTCTGAGAGTGTGGGGTAGACAGGGTCAATTGAGTTTTTAGAATCTGGAATGCACTGTCTGAGAATGTGGGGGTGACAGGGTCAATCGAGTGGTTAGGATCTGGAATGCACTGTCTGAGAGTGTGATGGAGACAGGGTCAATCGTATGGTTAGGGTCTGGAACGCACTGTCCGAGAGTGTGGGGGAGACTGGGTCAATCGAGTGGTTAGGATCTGGAATGCACTATCTGAGAGTCTAGGGGAGACTGGGTCAATCGAGTGGTTAGGATCAGGAACGCACTGTCTGAGAGTGTGGGGTAGACAGGGTCAATTGAGTTTTTAGAATCTGGAATGCACTGTGTGAGAGGGTGGGGGAGACAGGGTCAATCGAGTGGTTAGGATTTGGAATGCACTTTCTGAGAGTGTGGGGGAGACAGGGTCAATTGAGTCGTTAATGTCTGGAATGCATTGTCTGAGAGTGTGGGGGAGACAGGGTCAGTCGAGTGGTTAGGATCTGGAATGCACTGTCTGAGAGTGTGGGGGAGACAGGGTCAATCGAGTGCTTAGGATCTGGAATGCACTGTCTGAGAGTGTGGGGGAGACAGGGTCAATCGAGTGCTTAGGATCTGGAATGTACTGTCTGTGAGTTTGGGGAGACAGGGTAAATAGAGGGGTTAGGATCTGGAACGCACTGTCTGAGAGTGTGGGGGAGAAAGGATCATCGAATGGTTAGGGGCTGGAATGCGCTGTCTGAGAGTGTGGGAGAGACAGGGTCAATCGAGTGGTTAGGATCTGGAATGCACTGTCCAAGAGCGTGGGGGAGACAGGGTCAATCGAATGGTTAGGGGCTGGAATGCGCTGTCTGAGGGTGTGGGAGAGACAGGGTCAATCGAGTTGTTAGGATCCGGAATGCACTGTCTGAGAGTGTTGGGGAGACAGGGTCAATAGAGGGTTAGGATCTGGAACGCACTGTCTGAGAGTGTATGGGAACAGGGTCAATTGAGTGGTTAATGTCTGGAACGCACTTTCTGAGAGTGTGGGGGAGACAGGGTCAATCGAGTGGTTAGGATCTGGAATGGACTGTCTGAGAGTGTGGGGGAGACAGGGTCAATCGAGTGGTTAGGATTAGGAATGCGCTGTTTGAGAGTGTGGGGGAGACAGGGTCAATCGAGTGGTTAGGATCAGGAATGCACTGTCTGAGAGTGTGGGAGAGAAAGGGTAAATCGAGTGCTTAGGATCTGGAATGTACTGTCTAAGATTTTGGGGAGAAAGGTAAATAGAGGGGTTAGGATCTGGAACGCACTGTCTGAGAGTGTGGGGGAGACAGGGTCAATTGAGTGGTTAGGGTCCGGAATATATTGTCGGAGAGTGTGGGGGAGACAGGGTCAATCGAGTGGTTTGGGTCCGGAATGTACTGTCTGAGAGTGTGGGTGAGACAGAGTCAATCGAGTGGTTAGGATTTGGAATGTACTGTTTGAGATTGTGGGGGAGACTGGGTCAATCGAGTGGTTAGGATCTGGAATGCGCTGTCTGAGAGTGTGGGGGTGACAGGGTCAATCGAGTGGTTAGTGTCTGGAATGCACTGTCTGAGAGTGTAGGGGAGACAGGGTCAATCGAGTGGTTAGGATCTGGAATGCATTGTCTGAGAATGTGGGGGAGACAGGGTCAATCGAGTGGTTAGGATCCGGAATGCACTGTCTGAGAATGTGGGGGAGACAGGATCAATCGAATGGTTAGGATCTGGAACGCACTGTCTAAGTGTGTGGGGGAGACAGGATCAATCGAGTGGTTAGGATCTGGAATGCACTGTCTGAGAGTGTGGGGGAGACAGTGTCAATCGAGTGGTTAGGATCTGGAATGCACTGCCTGAGAGTGTGGAGGAGACAGGGTCAATCGAGTGGTTAGGGTCTGGAATGCACTCTCTGTGAGTGTAGGGGTTACAGGGTCAATCGAGTGCTTAGTGTCTGGAATGCACTGTCTGAGAGTGTAGGGGAGACAGGGTCAATCGAGTGGTTAGGATCTGGAATGCACTGTCTGAGAATGTGGGGGAGACAGGATCATTCGAGTGGTTAGGATCTGGAATGCACTGTCTGAGAATGTCGGGGAGACAGGATCAATCGAGTGGTTAGGATCTGGAATGCACTGTCTGAGAGTGTGGGGGAGACAGGATCAATCGAGTGGTTAGGATCTGGAACGCACTGTCTGAGAGTGTGGGGGAGACAGTGTCAATCGAGTGGTTAGGATCTGGAATGCACTGTCTGAGAGTGTGGGGGAGACAGGGTCAATTGAGTGGTTAGGTTCCGGAATATATTGTCGGAGAGTGTGGGGGAGACAGGGTCAATCGAGTGGTTTGGGTCCGGAATGTACTGTCTGAGAGTGTGGGTGAGACAGAGTCAATCGAGTGGTTAGGATTTGGAATGTACTGTTTGAGATTGTGGGGGAGACTGGGTCAATCGAGTGGTTAGGATCTGGAATGCAATGTCTGAGAGTGTGGGGGAGACAGGTTCAATCGAGTGGCTAGGATCTGGTACGCACTGTCTGAGAGTCTGGGGGAGACAGGGTCAATCGAGTGGTTAGGATCTGGTACGCACACTCTGATTGTGGTGGAGACAGGGTCAATCGAATGGATAGAAACTGGAACGCACTTTCTGTGAGTGTGGGTGAGACAGATTCAATCGAGTGGTTAGGATCTGAAATGCACTGTCTGAGATTGTTGGGGAGACAGGGTCAATCGAGTGGTTAGGGTCTGGAATGTACACTGTGACAGTGTTGGGGAGACAGGTTCAATCTAATGATTAGGATCTGGAATGCGCTGTCTGAGATTGTGTGGGAGAAAGGGTCAATCGAGTGGTTAGAATCTGGAATGCACTGTCTGAGAGTGTGGGGGAGACAGGGTCAATCGAGTGTTAGGATTTGGAATGCACTGCCTGTGAGTATGGTGGAGACAGGCTCAATCGAGTGGTTAGGGTCTGGAATGCACTGTCTGAGATTGTGGGGGAGACAGGGTCAATCGAGAAGTTACGATCTGGAATGCACTGTCTGAGAGAGTGGGGGAGACAGGGTCAATCGAGTGGTTAGGATCTGGAATGCACTGTCTGAGAGTGTGATGGAGACAGGGTCAATCGAATGGTTAGGGTCTGGAACGCACTGTCTGAGAGTGTGGGGGAGACTGGGTCAATCGAGTGGTTAGGATCTGGAATGCACTGTCTGAGACTGTAGGGGAGACTGGGTCAATCGAGTGGTTAGGATCAGGAACGCACTGTCTGAGAATGTGGGGTAGACAGGGTCAATTGAGTTTTTAGGATCTGGAATGCACTGTGTGAGAGGGTGGGGGAGACAGGGTCAATCGAGTGGTTATGACCTGGAATGCACTTTCTGAGAGTGTGGGGGAGACAGGGTCAATTGAGTGGTTAATGTCTGGAATGCATTGTCTGACAGTGTTGGGGAGACAGGATCAATCGAGTGGTTAGGATCTGGAACGCACTGTCTGAGAGTGTGGGGGAGACAGTGTCAATCGAGTGGTTAAGATCTGGAATGCACTGCCTGAGAGTGTGGAGGAGACAGGGTCAATCGAGTGGTTAGGATCTGGAATGCACTGTCTGAGACTGTGGTGGAGACAGGGTCAATCGAGTGGTTAGGATCTGGAATGCACTGTCTGAGAGTGTGGGGGAGACAGGGTCAATTGAGTGGTTAGGGTCCGGAATATATTGTCGGAGAGTGTGGGGGAGACAGGTTCAATCGAATGGTTTGGTTCCGGAATGTACTGTCTGAGAGTGTGGGTGAGACAGATTCAATCGAGTGGTTAGGATTTGGAATGTACTGTCTGAGAGTGTGGGAGACGGGGTCAATCGAGTGGTTAGGATCTGGAATGCACTGTCTGAGAGTGTAGGGGAGACAGGGACAATCGAGTGGTTAGGATCTGGTACGCACTGTCTGAGAGTGTGGGGGAGACAGGGTGAATCGAGTCGTTAGGATCTGGTACGCACAGTCTGAGAGTGTGGTGGAGACAGTGTCAATCGAATGGATGGAAACTGGAACGCACTTTCTGTGAGTGTGGGTGAGACAGAGTCAATCGAGTGGTTCGGATCTGAAATGCACTGTCTGAGATTGTTGGGGAGACAGGGTCAATCGAGTGGTAAGGGTCTGGAATGTACAGTGTGACAGTGTGGGGGAGACAGGTTCAATCTAATGATTAGGATCTGGAATGCGCTGTCTGAGATTGTGGGGGAGACAGGGTCAATCGAGTGTTTAGAATCTGGAATGCACTGTCTGAGAGTGTGGGGGAGACAGGGTCAATCGAGTGTTAGGATTTGGAATGCACTGCCTGTGAGTATGGTGGAGACAGGCTCAATCGAGTGGTTAGGGTCTGGAATGCACTGTCTGAGATTGTGGGGGAGACAGGGTCAATCGAGATGTTACGATCTGGAATGCACTGTCTGAGAGTGTGATGGAGACAGGGTCAATCAAATGGTTAGGGTCTGGAACGCACTGTCTGAGAGTGTGGGGTAGACAGGGTCAATTGAGTTTTTAGGATCTGGAATGCACTTTGTGAGAGGGTGGGGGAGACAGGGTCAATCGAGTGGTTAGGATCTGGAATGCACTTTCTGAGAGTGGGGGGGAGACAGGGTCAATTGAGTCGTTAATGTCTGGAATGCATTGTCTGAGAGTGTGGGAGAGACAGGGTCAATTGAGTGGTTAATATCTGGAATGCACTGTCTGAGATTGTGTTGGCGACTGGGTCAATCAAGTGGTTAGGATCTGGAATGTACTGTCTGAGAGTGTGGGGGAGACAGGATCATCGAATGGTTAGGGGCTGGAATGCGCTGTCTGAGAGTGTGGGGGAGACAGGGTCAATCGAGTGGTTAGGATTTGGAATGCACTGTCTGAGAGCGTGGGGGAGACAGGGTCAATCGAATGGTTAGGGGCTGGAATGCGCTGTCTGAGAGTGTGGGAGAGACAGGGTCAATCGAGTGGTTAGGATCTGGAATGAACTGTATGAGAGGTTGGGGGAGACAGGGTCAATCGAGTTTTTAGGATCCGGAATGCACTGTCTGAGAGTGTTGGGGAGACAGGGTCAATAGAGGGTTAGGATCTGGAACGCACTGTCTGAGAGTGTGGGGGAGACCGGGTCAATTGAGTGGTTAATGTCTGGAATGCGCTGTCTGAGATTGTGTTTTAGACTGGGTCAATCGTTTGGTTAGGATCTGGAATGCACTGTCTGAGAGTGTAGGGGAGACAGGGTCAATCGAGTGGTTACGATCTGGAATGCACTGTCTGAGAATGTGGGGGAGACAGGATCAATCGAGTGGTTAGGATCTGGAATGCACTGTCTGAGAATGTGGGGGAGACAGGATCAATCGAGTGGTTAGGATCTGGAACGCACTGACTGAGAGTGTGGGGGAGATAGTGTCATTCGAGTGGTTAGGATCTGGAATGCACTGCCTGAGAGTGTGGCGGAGACAGGGTCAATCGAGTGGATAGGGTCTGGAATGCACTGTCTGAGAGTGTGGTGGAGACAGGGTCAATCGAGTGGTTAGGATCTGGAATGCACTGTCTGAGAGTGTGGGGGAGACAGGGTCAATTGAGTGGTTCGGGTCCGGAATATATTGTCGGAGAGTGTTGGGTAGACAGGGTCAATCGAGTGGTTAGGATCTGGAATGCGCTGTCTGAGAATGTGGGGGTGACAGGGTCAATCGAGTGGTTAGTGTCTGGAATGCACTGTCTGAGAGTGTGGGGGAGACAGGGTGATTCGAGTGCTTAGGATCTGGAATGCACTGTCTGAGAATGTGGGGGAGACAGGATCAATCGAGTGGTTAGGATCTGGAACGCACTGTCTGAGAGTGTGGGGGAGACAGTGTCAATCGAGTGGTTAGGATCTGGAATGCACTGCCTGAGAGTGTGGAGGAGAGAGGGTCAATCGAGTGGTTAGGGTCTGGAATGCACTGTCTGAGAGTGTGGTGGAGACAGGGTCAATCGAGTGGTTAGGATCTGGAATGCACTGTCTGAGAGTGTGGGGGAGACAGGGTCAATTGAGTGGTTAATGTCTGGAATGCGCTGTCTAAGATTGTGTTGGAGACTGGGTCAATCGTTTGGTTAGGATCTGGAATGCACTGTCTCAGACTGTGGGGGTGACAGGGTCAATCGAGTGGTTAGTGTCTGGAATGCACTGTCTGAGAGTGTAGGGGAGACAGGGTCAATCAAGTGGTTAGGATCTGGAATGCACTGTCTGAGAATGTGCGGGAGACAGGATCAATCGAGTGGTTAGGATCTGGGATGCACTGTCTGAGAATGTGGGGGAGACAGGATCAATCGAGTGGTTAGGATCTGGAACGCACTGTCTGAGAGTGTGGGGGAGACAGTGTCAATCGAGTGGTTAGGATCTGGAATGCACTGTCTGAGAGTGTAGGGGAGACTGGGTCAATCGAGTGGTTAGGATCTGGAACGCACTGTCTGAGAGTGTGGGGGAGACAGTGTCAATCAAGTGGTTAGGATCAGGAACGCACTGTCTGAGAATGTGGGGTAGACAGGGTCAATTGAGTTTTTAGGATCTGGAATGCACTGTGTGAGAGGGTGGGGGAGACAGGGTCAATCGAGTGGTTATGATCTGGAATGCACTTTCTGAGAGTGTGGGGGAGACAGGGTCAATTGAGTGGTTAATGTCTGGAATGCATTGTCTGACAGTGTTGGGGAGACAGGATCAATCGAGTGGTTAGGATCTGGAACGCACTTTCTGAGAGTGTGGGGGAGACAGTGTCAATCGAGTGGTTAGGATCTGGAATGCACTGCCTGAGAGTGTGGAGGAGACAGGGTCAATCGAGTGGTTAGGATCTGGAATGCACTGTCTGAGAGTGTGGTGGAGACAGGGTCAATCGAGTGGTTAGGATCTGGAATGCACTGTCTGAGAGTGTGGGGGAGACAGGGTCAATTGAGTGGTTAGGGTCCGGAACATATTGTCGGAGAGTATGGGGGAGACAGGTTCAATCGAGTGGTTTGGGTCCGGAATGTACTGTCTGAGAGTGTGGGTGAGACAGAGTCAATCGAGTGGTTAGGATTTGGAATGTACTCTCTGAGAGTGTGGGGGAGACAGGGTCAATCGAGTGCTTAGGATTTGGAATGTACTGTCTGAGAGTTTGGGGAGACAGGGTAAATAGAGGGGTTAGGATGTGGAACGCACTGTCTGAGAGTGTGGGGGAGACAGGATCATCGAGTGGTTAGGATCTGGAATGAACTGTATGAGAGGTTGGGGGAGACAGGGTCAATCGAGTGGTTAGGATCAGGAATGCACTGTCTGAGAGCGTGGGGGAGACAGGGTCAATCGAATGGTTAGGGGCTGGAATGCGCTGTCTGAGATTGTGGGAGAGACAGGGTCAATCGAGTGGTTAGGATCTGGAATGAACTGTATGAGAGGTTGGGGGAGACAGGGTCAATCAAGTTTTTAGGATCCGGAATGCACTGTCTGAGAGTGTTGGGGAGACAGGGTCAATAGAGGGTTAGGATCTGGAACGCACTGTCTGAGAGTTTGGGGGAGACAGGGTCAATTGAGTGGTTAATGTCTGGAACGCACTGTCTGAGAGTCTGGGGGAGACAGGGTCAATCGAGTGGTTAGGATCTGGAATGCACTGTCTGAGAGTGTGGGGGAGAGAAGGTCAATTGAGTGGTTCGGGTCCGGAATATATTGTCGGAGAGTGTGGGGGAGACAGGGTCAATCGAGTGGTTCGGATCTGGAATGCGCTGTCTGAGAGTGTGGGGGTGACAGGGTCAATCGAGTGGTTAGGATCTGGAATGCACTGTCTGAGAGTGTAGGGGAGACAGGGTCAATCGAGTGGTTAGGATCTGGAATGCACTGTCTGAGAATGTGGGGGAGACAGGATCAATCGAGTGGTTAGGATCTGGAACGCACTGTCTGAGAGTGTGCGGGAGACAGTGTCAATCGAGTGGTTAGGATCTGGAATGCACGGCCTGAGACTGTGGAGGAGACAGGGTCAATCGAGTGGTTAGGGTTTGGAATGCACTGTCTGAGAGTGTGGTGGAGACAGGGTCAATCGAATGGATAGAAACTGGAACGCACTTTCTGTGAGTGTGGGTGAGACAGAGTCAATCGAGTGGTTAGGATCTGAAATGCACTGTCTGAGATTGTTGGGGAGACAGGGTCAATCGAGTGGTTAGGGTCTGGAATGTACAGTGTGACAGTGTGGGGGAGACAGGATCAATTGAGTGGTTAATGTCTGGAATGCGCTGTCTGAGATTGTGTTGGAGACTGGGTCAATCGTTTGGTTAGGATCTGGAATGCACTGTCTGAGAGTGTTGGGGTGACAGGGTCAATCGAGTGGTTAGTGTCTGGAATGCACTGTCTGAGAGTGTGGGGGAGACAGGGTAAATCGAGTGGTTAGGATCTGGAATGCGCTGTCTGAGATTATGGGGGTGACAGGGTCAATCGAGTGGTTAGTGTCTGGAATGCACTGTCTGAAAGTGTAGGGGAGACAGGGTCAATCGAGTGGTTAGGATCTGGAATGCACTGTCTGAGAATGTGGGGGAGACAGGATCAATCGAGTGGTTAGGATCTGGAACGCACTGTCTGAGAGTGTGGGGGAGACAGTGTCAATCGAGTGGTTAGGATCTGGAATGCACTGCCTGAGAGTGTGGAGGAGACAGGATCAATCGAGTGGTTAGGGTCTGGAATGCACTGTCTGAGAGTGTGGTGGAGACAGGGTCAATCGAATGGATAGAAACTGGAATGCACTTTCTGTGAGTGTGGGTGAGACAGAGTCACTCGAGTGGTTAGGATCTGAAATGCACTGTCTGAGATTGTTGGGGAGACAGGGTCAATCGAGTGGTTAGGGTCTGGAATGTACAGTGTGACAGTGTGGGGGAGACAGGGTCAATTGAGTGGTTAATGTCTGGAATGCGCTGTCTGAGATTGTGTTGGAGACTGGGTCAATCGTTTGGTTAGGATCTGGAATGCACTGTCTGAGAGTGTAGGGGAGACAGGGTAAATCGAGAGGTTAGGATCTGGAATGCGCTGTCTGAGAGTGTGGGGGTGACAGGGTCAATCGAGTGGTTAGTGTCTGGAATGCACTGTCTGAGAGTGTAGGGGAGACAGGGTCAATCGAGTGGTTACGATCTGGAATGCACTGTCTGAGAATGTGGGGGAGACAGGATCAATCGAGTGGTTAGGATCTGGAATGCACTGTCTGAGAATGTGGGGGAGACAGGATCAATCGAGTGGTTAGGATCTGGAACGCACTGACTGAGAGTGTGGGGGAGATAGTGTCAATCGAGTGGTTAGGATCTGGAATGCACTGCCTGAGAGTGTGGCGGAGACAGGGTCAATCGAGTGGATAGGGTCTGGAATGCACTGTCTGAGAGTGTGGTGGAGACAGGGTCAATCGAGTGGTTAGGATCTGGAATGCACTGTCTGAGAGTGTGGGGGAGACAGGGTCAATTGAGTGGTTCGGGTCCGGAATATATTGTCGGAGAGTGCTGGGTAGACAGGGTCAATCGAGTGGTTAGGATCTGGAATGCGCTGTCTGAGAATGTGGGGGTGACAGGGTCAATCGAGTGGTTAGTGTCTGGAATGCACTGTCTGAGAGTGTGGGGGAGACAGGGTGATTCGAGTGGTTAGGATCTGGAATGCACTGTCTGAGAATGTGGGGGAGACAGGATCAATCGAGTGGTTAGGATCTGGAACGCACTGTCTGAGAGTGTGGGGGAGACAGTGTCAATCGAGTGGTTAGGATCTGGAATGCACTGCCTGAGATTGTGGAGGAGAGAGGGTCAATCGAGTGGTTAGGGTCTGGAATGCACTGTCTGAGAGTGTGGTGGAGACAGGGTCAATCGAGTGGTTAGGATCTGGAATGCACTGTCTGAGAGTGTGGGGGAGACAGGGTCAATTGAGTGGTTAATGTCTGGAATGCGCTGTCTAAGATTGTGTTGGAGACTGGGTCAATCGTTTGGTTAGGATCTGGAATGCACTGTCTCAGACTGTGGGGGTGACAGGGTCAATCGAGTGGTTAGTGTCTGGAATGCACTGTCTGAGAGTGTAGGGGAGACAGGGTCAATCAAGTGGTTAGGATCTGGAATGCACTGTCTGAGAATGTGCGGGAGACAGGATCAATCGAGTGGTTAGGATCTGGGATGCACTGTCTGAGAATGTGGGGGAGACAGGATCAATCGAGTGGTTAGGATCTGGAACGCACTGTCTGAGAGTGTGGGGGAGACAGTGTCAATCGAGTGGTTAGGATCTGGAATGCACTGTCTGAGAGTGTAGGGGAGACTGGGTCAATCGAGTGGTTAGGATCTGGAACGCACTGTCTGAGAGTGTGGGGGAGACAGTGTCAATCAAGTGGTTAGGATCAGGAACGCACTGTCTGAGAATGTGGGGTAGACAGGGTCAATTGAGTTTTTAGGATCTGGAATGCACTGTGTGAGAGGGTGGGGGAGACAGGGTCAATCGAGTGGTTATGATCTGGAATGCACTTTCTGAGAGTGTGGGGGAGACAGGGTCAATTGAGTGGTTAATGTCTGGAATGCATTGTCTGACAGTGTTGGGGAGACAGGATCAATCGAGTGGTTAGGATCTGGAACGCACTTTCTGAGAGTGTGGGGGAGACAGTGTCAATCGAGTGGTTAGGATCTGGAATGCACTGCCTGAGAGTGTGGAGGAGACAGGGTCAATCGAGTGGTTAGGATCTGGAATGCACTGTCTGAGAGTGTGGTGGAGACAGGGTCAATCGAGTGGTTAGGATCTGGAATGCACTGTCTGAGAGTGTGGGGGAGACAGGGTCAATTGAGTGGTTAGGGTCCGGAACATATTGTCGGAGAGTATGGGGGAGACAGGTTCAATCGAGTGGTTTGGGTCCGGAATGTACTGTCTGAGAGTGTGGGTGAGACAGAGTCAATCGAGTGGTTAGGATTTGGAATGTACTCTCTGAGAGTGTGGGGGAGACAGGGTCAATCGAGTGCTTAGGATCTGGAATGTACTGTCTGAGCGTTTGGGGAGACAGGGTAAATAGAGGGGTTAGGATGTGGAACGCACTGTCTGAGAGTGTGGGGGAGACAGGATCATCGAGTGGTTAGGATCTGGAATGAACTGTATGAGAGGTTGGGGGAGACAGGGTCAATCGAGTGGTTAGGATCAGGAATGCACTGTCTGAGAGCGTGGGGGAGACAGGGTCAATCGAATGGTTAGGGGCTGGAATGCGCTGTCTGAGATTGTGGGAGAGACAGGGTCAATCGAGTGGTTAGGATCTGGAATGAACTGTATGAGAGGTTGGGGGAGACAGGGTCAATCAAGTTTTTAGGATCCGGAATGCACTGTCTGAGAGTGTTGGGGAGACAGGGTCAATAGAGGGTTAGGATCTGGAACGCACTGTCTGAGAGTTTGGGGGAGACAGGGTCAATTGAGTGGTTAATGTCTGGAACGCACTGTCTGAGAGTCTGGGGGAGACAGGGTCAATCGAGTGGTTAGGATCTGGAATGCACTGTCTGAGAGTGTGGGGGAGAGAAGGTCAATTGAGTGGTTCGGGTCCGGAATATATTGTCGGAGAGTGTGGGGGAGACAGGGTCAATCGAGTGGTTCGGATCTGGAATGCGCTGTCTGAGAGTGTGGGGGTGACAGGGTCAATCGAGTGGTTAGGATCTGGAATGCACTGTCTGAGAGTGTAGGGGAGACAGGGTCAATCGAGTGGTTAGGATCTGGAATGCACTGTCTGAGAATGTGGGGGAGACAGGATCAATCGAGTGGTTAGGATCTGGAACGCACTGTCTGAGAGTGTGCGGGAGACAGTGTCAATCGAGTGGTTAGGATCTGGAATGCACGGCCTGAGACTGTGGAGGAGACAGGGTCAATCGAGTGGTTAGGGTTTGGAATGCACTGTCTGAGAGTGTGGTGGAGACAGGGTCAATCGAATGGATAGAAACTGGAACGCACTTTCTGTGAGTGTGGGTGAGACAGAGTCAATCGAGTGGTTAGGATCTGAAATGCACTGTCTGAGATTGTTGGGGAGACAGGGTCAATCGAGTGGTTAGGGTCTGGAATGTACAGTGTGACAGTGTGGGGGAGACAGGATCAATTGAGTGGTTAATGTCTGGAATGCGCTGTCTGAGATTGTGTTGGAGACTGGGTCAATCGTTTGGTTAGGATCTGGAATGCACTGTCTGAGAGTGTTGGGGTGACAGGGTCAATCGAGTGGTTAGTGTCTGGAATGCACTGTCTGAGAGTGTGGGGGAGACAGGGTAAATCGAGTGGTTAGGATCTGGAATGCGCTGTCTGAGATTATGGGGGTGACAGGGTCAATCGAGTGGTTAGTGTCTGGAATGCACTGTCTGAAAGTGTAGGGGAGACAGGGTCAATCGAGTGGTTAGGATCTGGAATGCACTGTCTGAGAATGTGGGGGAGACAGGATCAATCGAGTGGTTAGGATCTGGAACGCACTGTCTGAGAGTGTGGGGGAGACAGTGTCAATCGAGTGGTTAGGATCTGGAATGCACTGCCTGAGAGTGTGGAGGAGACAGGATCAATCGAGTGGTTAGGGTCTGGAATGCACTGTCTGAGAGTGTGGTGGAGACAGGGTCAATCGAATGGATAGAAACTGGAATGCACTTTCTGTGAGTGTGGGTGAGACAGAGTCACTCGAGTGGTTAGGATCTGAAATGCACTGTCTGAGATTGTTGGGGAGACAGGGTCAATCGAGTGGTTAGGGTCTGGAATGTACAGTGTGACAGTGTGGGGGAGACAGGGTCAATTGAGTGGTTAATGTCTGGAATGCGCTGTCTGAGATTGTGTTGGAGACTGGGTCAATCGTTTGGTTAGGATCTGGAATGCACTGTCTGAGAGTGTAGGGGAGACAGGGTAAATCGAGTGGTTAGGATCTGGAATGCGCTGTCTGAGAGTGTGGGGGTGACAGGGTCAATCGAGTGGTTAGTGTCTGGAATGCACTGTCTGAGAGTGTAGGGGAGACAGGGTCAATCGAGTAGTTAGGATCTGGAATGCACTGTCTGAGAGTGTGGGGGAGACAGGGTCAATTGAGTGGTTAATGTCTGGAATGCGCTGTCTGAGATTGTGTTGGAGACTGGGTCAATCGTTTGGTTAGGATCTGGAATGCACTGTCTGAGAGTGTGGGGGTGACAGGGTCAATTTAGTGGTTAGGATCTGGAATGCGCTGTCTGAGAGTGTGGGGGAGACAGGATCAATCGAGTGGTTAGGATCTGGACCGCACTGTCTGAGAGTGTGGGGGAGACAGTGTCAATCGAGTGGTTAGGATCTGGAATGCACTGTCTGAGAGTGTGGGGGAGACAGGATCAATCGAGTGGTTAGGATCTGGAACGCACTGTCTGAGAGTGTGGGGGAGACAGTGTCAATCGAGTGGTTAGGATCTGGAATGCACTGTCTGAGAGTGTGGTGGAGACAGGGTCAATCGAGTGGTTAGGATCTGGAATGCACTGTCTGAGAGTGTGGGGGAGACAGGGTCAATTGAGTGGTTATGTTCCGGAATATATTGTCGGAGAGTGTGGGGGAGACAGGGTCAATCGAGTGGTTTGGGTCCGGAATGTACTGTCTGAGAGTGTGGGTGAGACAGAGTCAATCGAGTGGTTAGGATTTGGAATGTACTGTTTGAGATTGTTGGGGAGACTGGGTCAATCGAGTGGTTAGGTTCTGGAATGCAATGTCTGAGAGTGTGGGGGAGACAGGTTCAATCGAGTGGCTAGGATCTGGTACGCACTGTCTGAGAGTCTGGGGGAGACAGGGTCAATCGAGTGGTTAGGATCTGGTACGCACACTCTGAGTGTGGTGGAGACAGGGTCAATCGAATGGATAGAAACTGGAACGCACTTTCTGTGAGTGTGGGTGAGACAGATTCAATCGAGTGGTTAGGATCTGAAATGCACTGTCTGAGATTGTTGGCGAGACAGGGTCAATCGAGTGGTTAGGGTCTGGAATGTACACTGTGACAGTGTTGGGGAGACAGGTTCAATCTAATGATTAGGATCTGGAATGCGCTGTCTGAGATTGTGTGGGAGAAAGGGTCAATCGAGTGGTTAGAATCTGGAATGCACTGTCTGAGAGTGTGGGGGAGACAGGGTCAATCGAGTGTTAGGATTTGGAATGCACTGCCTGTGAGTATGGTGGAGACAGGCTCAATCGAGTGGTTAGGGTCTGGAATGCACTGTCTGAGATTGTGGGGGAGACAGGGTCAATCGAGAATTTACGATCTGGAATGCACTGTCTGAGAGTGTGGGGGAGACAGGGTCAATCGAGTGGTTAGGATCTGGAATGCACTGTCTGAGAGTGTGATGGAGACAGGGTCAATCGAATGGTTAGGGTCTGGAACGCACTGTCTGAGAGTGTGGGGGAGACTGGGTCAATCGAGTGGTTAGGATCTGGAATGCACTGTTTGAGACTGTAGGGGAGACTGGGTCAATCGAGTGGTTAGGATCAGGAACGCACTGTCTGAGAATGTGGGGTAGACAGGGTCAATTGAGTTTTTAGGATCTGGAATGCACTGTGTGAGAGGGTGGGGGAGACAGGGTCAATCGAGTGGTTATGACCTGGAATGCACTTTCTGAGAGTGTGGGGGAGACAGGGTCAATCAAGTTTTTAGGATCCGGAATGCACTGTCTGAGAGTGTTGGGGAGACAGGGTCAATAGAGGGTTAGGATCTGGAACGCACTGTCTGAGAGTTTGGGGGAGACAGGGTCAATTGAGTGGTTAATGTCTGGAACGCACTGTCTGAGAGTCTGGGGGAGACAGGGTCAATCGAGTGGTTAGGATCTGGAATGCACTGTCTGAGAGTGTGGGGGAGAGAAGGTCAATTGAGTGGTTCGGGTCCGGAATATATTGTCGGAGAGTGTGGGGGAGACAGGGTCAATCGAGTGGTTCGGATCTGGAATGCGCTGTCTGAGAGTGTGGGGGTGACAGGGTCAATCGAGTGGTTAGGATCTGGAATGCACTGTCTGAGAGTGTAGGGGAGACAGGGTCAATCGAGTGGTTAGGATCTGGAATGCACTGTCTGAGAATGTGGGGGAGACAGGATCAATCGAGTGGTTAGGATCTGGAACGCACTGTCTGAGAGTGTGCGGGAGACAGTGTCAATCGAGTGGTTAGGATCTGGAATGCACGGCCTGAGACTGTGGAGGAGACAGGGTCAATCGAGTGGTTAGGGTTTGGAATGCACTGTCTGAGAGTGTGGTGGAGACAGGGTCAATCGAATGGATAGAAACTGGAACGCACTTTCTGTGAGTGTGGGTGAGACAGAGTCAATCGAGTGGTTAGGATCTGAAATGCACTGTCTGAGATTGTTGGGGAGACAGGGTCAATCGAGTGGTTAGGGTCTGGAATGTACAGTGTGACAGTGTGGGGGAGACAGGATCAATTGAGTGGTTAATGTCTGGAATGCGCTGTCTGAGATTGTGTTGGAGACTGGGTCAATCGTTTGGTTAGGATCTGGAATGCACTGTCTGAGAGTGTGGGGGTGACAGGGTCAATCGAGTGGTTAGTGTCTGGAATGCACTGTCTGAGAGCGTGGGGGAGACAGGGTAAATCGAGTGGTTAGGATCTGGAATGCGCTGTCTGAGATTATGGGGGTGACAGGGTCAATCGAGTGGTTAGTGTCTGGAATGCACTGTCTGAAAGTGTAGGGGAGACAGGGTCAATCGAGTGGTTAGGATCTGGAATGCACTGTCTGAGAATGTGGGGGAGACAGGATCAATCGAGTGGTTAGGATCTGGAACGCACTGTCTGAGAGTGTGGGGGAGACAGTGTCAATCGAGTGGTTAGGATCTGGAATGCACTGCCTGAGAGTGTGGAGGAGACAGGATCAATCGAGTGGTTAGGGTCTGGAATGCACTGTCTGAGAGTGTGGTGGAGACAGGGTCAATCGAATGGATAGAAACTGGAATGCACTTTCTGTGAGTGTGGGTGAGACAGAGTCACTCGAGTGGTTAGGATCTGAAATGCACTGTCTGAGATTGTTGGGGAGACAGGGTCAATCGAGTGGTTAGGGTCTGGAATGTACAGTGTGACAGTGTGGGGGAGACAGGGTCAATTGAGTGGTTAATGTCTGGAATGCGCTGTCTGAGATTGTGTTGGAGACTGGGTCAATCGTTTGGTTAGGATCTGGAATGCACTGTCTGAGAGTGTAGGGGAGACAGGGTAAATCGAGTGGTTAGGATCTGGAATGCGCTGTCTGAGAGTGTGGGGGTGACAGGGTCAATCGAGTGGTTAGTGTCTGGAATGCACTGTCTGAGAGTGTAGGGGAGACAGGGTCAATCGAGTAGTTAGGATCTGGAATGCACTGTCTGAGAGTGTGGGGGAGACAGGGTCAATTGAGTGGTTAATGTCTGGAATGCGCTGTCTGAGATTGTGTTGGAGACTGGGTCAATCGTTTGGTTAGGATCTGGAATGCACTGTCTGAGAGTGTGGGGGTGACAGGGTCAATTTAGTGGTTAGGATCTGGAATGCGCTGTCTGAGAGTGTGGGGGAGACAGGATCAATCGAGTGGTTAGGATCTGGAACGCACTGTCTGAGAGTGTGGGGGAGACAGTGTCAATCGAGTGGTTAGGATCTGGAATGCACTGTCTGAGAGTGTGGGGGAGACAGGATCAATCGAGTGGTTAGGATCTGGAACGCACTGTCTGAGAGTGTGGGGGAGACAGTGTCAATCGAGTGGTTAGGATCTGGAATGCACTGTCTGAGAGTGTGGTGGAGACAGGGTCAATCGAGTGGTTAGGATCTGGAATGCACTGTCTGAGAGTGTGGGGGAGACAGGGTCAATTGAGTGGTTAGGTTCCGGAATATATTGTCGGAGAGTGTGGGGGAGACAGGGTCAATCGAGTGGTTTGGGTCCGGAATGTACTGTCTGAGAGTGTGGGTGAGACAGAGTCAATCGAGTGGTTAGGATTTGGAATGTACTGTTTGAGATTGTGGGGGAGACTGGGTCAATCGAGTGGTTAGGATCTGGAATGCAATGTCTGAGAGTGTGGGGGAGACAGGTTCAATCGAGTGGCTAGGATCTGGTACGCACTGTCTGAGAGTCTGGGGGAGACAGGGTCAATCGAGTGGTTAGGATCTGGTACGCACACTCTGAGTGTGGTGGAGACAGGGTCAATCGAATGGATAGAAACTGGAACGCACTTTCTGTGAGTGTGGGTGAGACAGATTCAATCGAGTGGTTAGGATCTGAAATGCACTGTCTGAGATTGTTGGGGAGACAGGGTCAATCGAGTGGTTAGGGTCTGGAATGTACACTGTGACAGTGTTGGGGAGACAGGTTCAATCTAATGATTAGGATCTGGAATGCGCTGTCTGAGATTGTGTGGGAGAAAGGGTCAATCGAGTGGTTAGAATCTGGAATGCACTGTCTGAGAGTGTGGGGGAGACAGGGTCAATCGAGTGTTAGGATTTGGAATGCACTGCCTGTGAGTATGGTGGAGACAGGCTCAATCGAGTGGTTAGGGTCTGGAATGCACTGTCTGAGATTGTGGGGGAGACAGGGTCAATCGAGAAGTTACGATCTGGAATGCACTGTCTGAGAGTGTGGGGGAGACAGGGTCAATCGAGTGGTTAGGATCTGGAATGCACTGTCTGAGAGTGTGATGGAGACAGGGTCAATCGAATGGTTAGGGTCTGGAACGCACTGTCTGAGAGTGTGGGGGAGACTGGGTCAATCGAGTGGTTAGGATCTGGAATGCACTGTCTGAGACTGTAGGGGAGACTGGGTCAATCGAGTGGTTAGGATCAGGAACGCACTGTCTGAGAATGTGGGGTAGACAGGGTCAATTGAGTTTTTAGGATCTGGAATGCACTGTGTGAGAGGGTGGGGGAGACAGGGTCAATCGAGTGGTTATGACCTGGAATGCACTTTCTGAGAGTGTGGGGGAGATAGGGTCAATTGAGTGGTTAATGTCTGGAATGCATTGTCTGACAGTGTTGGGGAGACAGGATCAATCGAGTGGTTAGGATCTGGAACGCACTGTCTGAGAGTGTGGGGGAGACAGTGTCAATCGAGTGGTTAGGATCTGGAATGCACTGCCTGAGAGTGTGGAGGAGACAGGGTCAATCGAGTGGTTAGGATCTGGAATGCACTGTCTGAGACTGTGGTGGAGACAGGGTCAATCGAGTGGTTAGGATCTGGAATGCACTGTCTGAGAGTGTGGGGGAGACAGGGTCAATTGAGTGGTTAGGGTCCGGAATATATTGTCGGAGAGTGTGGGGGAGACAGGTTCAATCGAATGGTTTGGTTCCGGAATGTACTGTCTGAGAGTGTGGGTGAGACAGATTCAATCGAGTGGTTAGGATTTGGAATGTACTGTCTGAGAGTGTGGGAGACGGGGTCAATCGAGTGGTTAGGATCTGGAATGCACTGTCTGAGAGTGTAGGGGAGACAGGGACAATCGAGTGGTTAGGATCTGGTACGCACTGTCTGAGAGTGTGGGGGAGACAGGGTGAATCGAGTCGTTAGGATCTGGTACGCACAGTCTGAGAGTGTGGTGGAGACAGTGTCAATCGAATGGATGGAAACTGGAACGCACTTTCTGTGAGTGTGGGTGAGACAGAGTCAATCGAGTGGTTAGGATCTGAAATGCACTGTCTGAGATTGTTGGGGAGACAGGGTCAATCGAGTGGTAAGGGTCTGGAATGTACAGTGTGACAGTGTGGGGGAGACAGGTTCAATCTAATGATTAGGATCTGGAATGCGCTGTCTGAGATTGTGGGGGAGACAGGGTCAATCGAGTGTTTAGAATCTGGAATGCACTGTCTGCGAGTGTGGGGGAGACAGGGTCAATCGAGTGTTAGGATTTGGAATGCACTGCCTGTGAGTATGGTGGAGACAGGCTCAATCGAGTGGTTAGGGTCTGGAATGCACTGTCTGAGATTGTGGGGGAGACAGGGTCAATCGAGATGTTACGATCTGGAATGCACTGTCTGAGAGTGTGATGGAGACAGGGTCAATCGAATGGTTAGGGTCTGGAACGCACTGTCTGAGAGTGTGGGGTAGACAGGGTCAATTGAGTTTTTAGGATCTGGAATGCACTTTGTGAGAGGGTGGGGGAGACAGGGTCAATCGAGTGGTTAGGATCTGGAATGCACTTTCTGAGAGTGGGGGGGAGACAGGGTCAATTGAGTCGTAAATGTCTGGAATGCATTGTCTGAGAGTGTGGGAGAGACAGGGTCAATTGAGTGGTTAATGTCTGGAATGCACTGTCTGAGATTGTGTTGGAGACTGGGTCAATCAAGTGGTTAGGATCTGGAATGTACTGTCTGAGAGTGTGGGGGAGACAGGATCATCGAATGGTTAGGGGCTGGAATGCGCTGTCTGAGAGTGTGGGGGAGACAGGGTCAATCGAGTGGTTAGGATTTGGAATGCACTGTCTGAGAGCGTGGGGGAGACAGGGTCAATCGAATGGTTAGGGGCTGGAATGCGCTGTCTGAGAGTGTGGGAGAGACAGGGTCAATCGAGTGGTTAGGATCTGGAATGAACTGTATGAGAGGTTGGGGGAGACAGGGTCAATCGAGTTTTTAGGATCCGGAATGCACTGTCTGAGAGTGTTGGGGAGACAGGGTCAATAGAGGGTTAGGATCTGGAACGCACTGTCTGAGAGTGTGGGGGAGACCGGGTCAATTGAGTGGTTAATGTCTGGAATGCGCTGTCTGAGATTGTGTTTTAGACTGGGTCAATCGTTTGGTTAGGATCTGGAATGCACTGTCTGAGAGTGTAGGGGAGACAGGGTCAATCGAGTGGTTACGATCTGGAATGCACTGTCTGAGAATGTGGGGGAGACAGGGTCAATCGAGTGGTTAGGATCTGGAATGCACTGTCTGAGAATGTGGGGGAGACAGGATCAATCGAGTGGTTAGGATCTGGAACGCACTGACTGAGAGTGTGGGGGAGATAGTGTCAATCGAGTGGTTAGGATCTGGAATGCACTGTCTGAGAATGTGGGGGAGACAGGATCAATCGAGTGGTTAGGATCTGGAATGCACTGTCTGAGAATGTGGGGGAGACAGGATCAATCGAGTGGTTAGGATCTGGAACGCACTGACTGAGAGTGTGGGGGAGATAGTGTCAATCGAGTGGTTAGGATCTGGAATGCACTGCCTGAGAGTGTGGCGGAGACAGGGTCAATCGAGTGGATAGGGTCTGGAATGCACTGTCTGAGAGTGTGGTGGAGACAGGGTCAATCGAGTGGTTAGGATCTGGAATGCACTGTCTGAGAGTGTGGGGGAGACAGGGTCAATTGAGTGGTTCGGGTCCGGAATATATTGTCGGAGAGTGTTGGGTAGACAGGGTCAATCGAGTGGTTAGGATCTGGAATGCGCTGTCTGAGAATGTGGGGGTGACAGGGTCAATCGAGTGGTTAGTGTCTGGAATGCACTGTCTGAGAGTGTGGGGGAGACAGGGTGATTCGAGTGGTTAGGATCTGGAATGCACTGTCTGAGAATGTGGGGGAGACAGGATCAATTGAGTGGTTAGGATCTGGAACGCACTGTCTGAGAGTGTGTGGGAGACAGTGTCAATCGAGTGGTTAGGGTCTGGAATGCACTGTCTGAGAGTGTGGTGGAGACAGGGTCAATCGAGTGGTTAGGATCTGGAATGCACTGTCTGAGAGTGTGGGGGAGACAGGGTCAATTGAGTGGTTAATGTCTGGAATGCGCTGTCTAAGATTGTGTTGGAGACTGGGTCAATCGTTTGGTTAGGATCTGGAATGCACTGTCTCAGACTGTGGGGGTGACAGGGTCAATCGAGTGGTTAGGATCTGGAATGCGCTGTCTGAGAGTGTGGGGGTGACAGGGTCAATCGAGTGGTTAGTGTCTGGAATGCACTGTCTGAGAGTGTAGGGGAGACAGGGTCAATCAAGTGGTTAGGATCTGGAATGCACTGTCTGAGAATGTGCGGGAGACAGGATCAATCGAGTGGTTAGGATCTGGGATGCACTGTCTGAGAATGTGGGGGAGACAGGATCAATCGAGTGGTTAGGATCTGGAACGCACTGTCTGAGAGTGTGGGGGAGACAGTGTCAATCGAGTGGTTAGGATCTGGAATGCACTGTCTGAGAGTGTGGAGGAGACTGGGTCAATCGAGTGGTTAGGATCTGGAATGCACTGTCTGAGAGTGTAGGGGAGACTGGGTCAATCGAGTGGTTAGGATCTGGAACGCACTGTCTGAGAGTGTGGGGGAGACAGTGTCAATCAAGTGGTTAGGATCAGGAACGCACTGTCTGAGAATGTGGGGTAGACAGGGTCAATTGAGTTTTTAGGATCTGGAATGCACTGTGTGAGAGGGTGGGGGAGACAGGGTCAATCGAGTGGTTATGATCTGGAATGCACTTTCTGAGAGTGTGGGGGAGACAGGGTCAATTGAGTGGTTAATGTCTGGAATGCATTGTCTGACAGTGTTGGGGAGACAGGATCAATCGAGTGGTTAGGATCTGGAACGCACTTTCTGAGAGTGTGGGGGAGACAGTGTCAATCGAGTGGTTAGGATCTGGAATGCACTGCCTGAGAGTGTGGAGGAGACAGGGTCAATCGAGTGGTTAGGATCTGGAATGCACTGTCTGAGAGTGTGGTGGAGACAGGGTCAATCGAGTGGTTAGGATCTGGAATGCACTGTCTGAGAGTGTGGGGGAGACAGGGTCAATTGAGTGGTTAGGGTCCGGAACATATTGTCGGAGAGTATGGGGGAGACAGGTTCAATCGAGTGGTTTGGGTCCGGAATGTACTGTCTGAGAGTGTGGGTGAGACAGAGTCAATCGAGTGGTTAGGATTTGGAATGTACTCTCTGAGAGTGTGGGGGAGACAGGGTCAATAGAGGGGGTAGGATATGGAATGCACTGTCTGAGATTGTGGGGGAGACAGGGTCAATCGAGTGCTTAGGATCTGGAATGTACTGTCTGAGAGTTTGGGGAGACAGGGTAAATAGAGGGGTTAGGATGTGGAACGCACTGTCTGAGAGTGTGGGGGAGACAGGATCATCGAGTGGTTAGGATCTGGAATGAACTGTATGAGAGGTTGGGGGAGACAGGGTCAATCGAGTGGTTAGGATCAGGAATGCACTGTCTGAGAGCGTGGGGGAGACAGGGTCAATCGAATGGTTAGGGGCTGGAATGCGCTGTCTGAGATTGTGGGAGAGACAGGGTCAATCGAGTGGTTAGGATCTGGAATGAACTGTATGAGAGGTTGGGGGAGACAGGGTCAATCAAGTTTTTAGGATCCGGAATGCACTGTCTGAGAGTGTTGGGGAGACAGGGTCAATAGAGGGTTAGGATCTGGAACGCACTGTCTGAGAGTTTGGGGGAGACAGGGTCAATTGAGTGGTTAATGTCTGGAACGCACTGTCTGAGAGTCTGGGGGAGACAGGGTCAATCGAGTGGTTAGGATCTGGAATGCACTGTCTGAGAGTGTGGGGGAGAGAAGGTCAATTGAGTGGTTCGGGTCCGGAATATATTGTCGGAGAGTGTGGGGGAGACAGGGTCAATCGAGTGGTTCGGATCTGGAATGCGCTGTCTGAGAGTGTGGGGGTGACAGGGTCAATCGAGTGGTTAGGATCTGGAATGCACTGTCTGAGAGTGTAGGGGAGACAGGGTCAATCGAGTGGTTAGGATCTGGAATGCACTGTCTGAGAATGTGGGGGAGACAGGATCAATCGAGTGGTTAGGATCTGGAACGCACTGTCTGAGAGTGTGCGGGAGACAGTGTCAATCGAGTGGTTTGGATCTGGAATGCACGGCCTGAGACTGTGGAGGAGACAGGGTCAATCGAGTGGTTAGGGTTTGGAATGCACTGTCTGAGAGTGTGGTGGAGACAGGGTCAATCGAATGGATAGAAACTGGAACGCACTTTCTGTGAGTGTGGGTGAGACAGAGTCAATCGAGTGGTTAGGATCTGAAATGCACTGTCTGAGATTGTTGGGGAGACAGGGTCAATCGAGTGGTTAGGGTCTGGAATGTACAGTGTGACAGTGTGGGGGAGACAGGATCAATTGAGTGGTTAATGTCTGGAATGCGCTGTCTGAGATTGTGTTGGAGACTGGGTCAATCGTTTGGTTAGGATCTGGAATGCACTGTCTGAGAGTGTGGGGGTGACAGGGTCAATCGAGTGGTTAGTGTCTGGAATGCACTGTCTGAGAGTGTGGGGGAGACAGGGTAAATCGAGTGGTTAGGATCTGGAATGCGCTGTCTGAGATTATGGGGGTGACAGGGTCAATCGAGTGGTTAGTGTCTGGAATGCACTGTCTGAAAGTGTAGGGGAGACAGGGTCAATCGACTGGTTAGGATCTGGAATGCACTGTCTGAGAATGTGGGGGAGACAGGATCAATCGAGTGGTTAGGATCTGGAACGCACTGTCTGAGAGTGTGGGGGAGACAGTGTCAATCGAGTGGTTAGGATCTGGAATGCACTGCCTGAGAGTGTGGAGGAGACAGGATCAATCGAGTGGTTAGGGTCTGGAATGCACTGTCTGAGAGTGTGGTGGAGACAGGGTCAATCGAATGGATAGAAACTGGAATGCACTTTCTGTGAGTGTGGGTGAGACAGAGTCACTCGAGTGGTTAGGATCTGAAATGCACTGTCTGAGATTGTTGGGGAGACAGGGTCAATCGAGTGGTTAGGGTCTGGAGTGTACAGTGTGACAGTGTGGGGGAGACAGGGTCAATTGAGTGGTTAATGTCTGGAATGCGCTGTCTGAGATTGTGTTGGAGACTGGGTCAATCGTTTGGTTAGGATCTGGAATGCACTGTCTGAGAGTGTAGGGGAGACAGGGTAAATCGAGTGGTTAGGATATGGAATGCGCTGTCTGAGAGTGTGGGGGTGACAGGGTCAATCGAGTGGTTAGTGTCTGGAATGCACTGTCTGAGAGTGTAGGGGAGACAGGGTCAATCGAGTGGTTAGGATCTGGAATGCACTGTCTGAGAATGTGGGGGAGACAAGATCAATCGAGTGGTTAGGATCTGGAATGCACTGTCTGAGTGTGTGGTGGAGACAGGGTCAATCGAATGGATAGAAACTGGAACGCACTTTCTGTGAGTGTGGGTGAGACAGAGTCAATCGAGTGGTTAGGATCTGAAATGCACTGTCTGAGATTGTTGGGGAGACAGGGTCAATCGAGTGGTTAGGGTCTGGAATATACAGTGTGACAGTGTAGGGGAGACAGGGTCAATTGAGTGGTTAATGTCTGGAATGCGCTGTCTGAGATTGTGTTGGAGACTGGGTCAATCGTTTGGTTAGGATCTGGAATGCACTGTCTGAGAGTGTGGGGGTGACAGGGTCAATCGAGTGGTTAGTGTCTCGAATGCACTGTCTGAGAGTGTAGGGGAGACAGGGTAAATCGAGTGGTTAGGATCTGGAATGCGCTGTCTGAGAGTGTGGGGGTGACAGGGTCAATCGAGTGGTTAGTGTCTGGAATGCACTGTCTGAGAGTGTAGGGGAGACAGGGTCAATCGAGTGGTTAGGATCTGGAATGCACTGTCTGAGAATGTGGGGGAGAGAGGATCAATCGAGTGGTTAGGATCTGGAATGTACTGTCTGAGAGTGTGGGGGAGACAGGGTCAATCGAGTCGTTAGGATCTGGTACGCACACTCTGAGTGTGGTGGAGACAGGGTCAATCGAATGGATAGAAACTGGAACGCACTTTCTGTGAGTGTGGGTGAGACAGAGTCAATCTAATGATTAGGATCTGGAATGCGCTGTCTGAGATTGTGGGGGAGACAGGGTCAATCGAGTGTTTAGAATCTGGAATGCGCTGTCTGAGAGTGTGGGGGAGACAGGGTCAATCGAGTGTTAGGATTTGGAATGCACTGCCTGTGAGTATGGTGGAGACAGGCTCAATCGAGTGGTTAGGGTCTGGAATGCACTGTCTGAGATTGTGGGGGAGACAGGGTCAATCGAGATGTTACGATCTGGAATGCACTGTCTGAGAGTGTGATGGAGACAGGGTCAATCGAATGGTTAGGGTCTGGAACGCACTGTCCGAAAGTGTGGGGGAGCCTGGGTCAATCGAGTGTTTAGGATCTGGAATGCACTGTCTGAGAGTGTAGGGGAGACTGGGTGAATCGAGTGGTTAGGATCAGGAACGCACTGTCTGAGAGTGTGGGGTAGACAGGGTCAATTGAGTGTTTAGGATCTGGAATGCACTGTGTGAGAGGGTGGGGGAGACAGGGTCAATCGAGTGGTTAGGATCTGGAATGCACTTTCTGAGAGTGTGGGGGAGACAGGGTCAATCGAGTGGTTAGGATCTGGAATGCACTGTCTGAGAGTGTGGTGGAGACAGGGTCAATTGAGTCGTTAATGTCTGGAATGCATTGTCTGAGAGTGTGGGGGAGACAGGGTCAATTGAGTGGTTAATGTCTGGAATGCACTGTCTGAGATTGTGTTGGAGACTGGGTCAATCAAGTGGTTAGGATCTGGAATGTACTGTCTGAGATTGTTGGGGAGACAGGGTCACTCCAGTGGATAGGATCTGGAATACACTGTCTGAGAGTGTGGGGGAGACAGGGTCAATAGAGGGGGTAGGATATGGAATGCACTGTCTGAGATTGTGGGGGAGACAGGGTCAATCGAGTGCTTAGGATCTGGAATGTACTGTCTGAGAGTTTGGGGAGACAGGGTAAATAGAGGGGTTAGGATGTGGAACGCACTGTCTGAGAGTGTGGGGGAGACAGGATCATCGAGTGGTTAGGATCTGGAATGAACTGTATGAGAGGTTGGGGGAGACAGGGTCAATCGAGTGGTTAGGATCAGGAATGCACTGTCTGAGAGCGTGGGGGAGACAGGGTCAATCGAATGGTTAGGGGCTGGAATGCGCTGTCTGAGAGTGTGGGAGAGAGAGGGTCAATCGAGTGGTTAGGATCTGGAATGAACTGTATGAGAGGTTGGGGAGACAGGGTCAATTGAGTGGTTAATGTCTGGAACGCACTGTCTGAGAGTCTGGGGGAGACAGGGTCAATCGAGTGGTTAGGATCTGGAATGCACTGTCTGCGAGTGTGGGGGAGAGAAGGTCAATTGAGTGGTTCGGGTCCGGAATATATTGTCGGAGAGTGTGGGGGAGACATGGTCAATCGAGTGGTTAGGATCTGGAATGCGCTGTCTGAGAGTGTGGGGGTGACAGGGTCAATCGAGTGGTTAGGATCTGGAATGCACTGTCTGAGAGTGTAGGGGAGACAGGGTCAATCGAGTGGTTAGGATCTGGAATGCACTGTCTGAGAATGTGGGGGAGACAGGATCAATCGAGTGGTTAGGATCTGGAACGCACTGTCTGAGAGTGTGCGGGAGACAGTGTCAATCGAGTGGTTAGGATCTGGAATGCACGGCCTGAGACTGTGGAGGAGACAGAGTCAATCGAGTGGTTAGGGTTTGGAATGCACTGTCTGAGAGTGTGGTGGAGACAGGGTCAATCGAATGGATAGAAACTGGAACGCACTTTCTGTGAGTGTGGGTGAGACAGAGTCAATCGAGTGGTTAGGATCTGAAATGCACTGTCTGAGATTGTTGGGGAGACAGGGTCAATCGAGTGGTTAGGTCTGGAATGTACAGTGTGACAGTGTGGGGGAGACAGGATCAATTGAGTGGTTAATGTCTGGAATGCGCTGTCTGAGATTGTGTTGGAGACTAGGTCAATCGTTTGGTTAGGATCTGGAATGCACTGTCTGAGAGTGTGGGGGTGACAGGGTCAATCGAGTGGTTAGTGTCTAGAATGCACTGTCTGAGAGTGTAGGGGAGACAGGGTAAATCGAGTGGTTAGGATCTGGAATGCGCTGTCTGAGATTATGGGGGTGACAGGGTCAATCGAGTGGTTAGTGTCTGGAATGCACTGTCTGAGAGTGTAGGGGAGACAGCGTCAATCGAGTGGTTAGGATCTGGAATGCACTGTCTGAGAATGTGGGGGAGACAGGATCAATCGAGTGGTTAGGATCTGGAACGCACTGTCTGAGAGTGTGGGGGAGACAGTGTCAATCGAGTGGTTAGGATCTGGAATGCACTGCCTGAGAGTGTGGAGGAGACAGGGTCAATCGAGTGGTTAGGGTCTGGAATGCACTGTCTGAGAGTGTGGTGGAGACAGGGTCAATCGTATGGTTAGAAACTGGAATGCACTTTCTGTGAGTGTGGGTGAGACAGAGTCACTCGAGTGGTTAGGATCTGAAATGCACTGTCTGAGATTGTTGGGGAGACAGGGTCAATCGAGTGGTTAGGGTCTGGAATGTACAGTGTGACAGTGTGGGGGAGACAGGGTCAATTGAGTGGTTAATGTCTGGAATGCGCTGTCTGAGATTGTGTTGGAGACTGGGTCAATCGTTTGGTTAGGATCTGGAATGCACTGTCTGAGAGTGTGGGGGTGACAGGGTCAATCGAGTGGTTAGTGTCTAGAATGCACTGTCTGAGAGTGTGGGGGAGACAGGGTAAATCGAGTGGTTAGGATCTGGAATGCGCTGTCTGAGAGTGTGGGGGTGACAGGGTCAATCGAGTGGTTAGTGTCTGGAATGCACTGTCTGAGAGTGTAGGGGAGACAGGGTCAATCGAGTGGTTAGGATCTGGAATGCACTGTCTGAGAGTGTGGGGGAGACAGGGTCAATTGAGTGGTTAATGTCTGGAATGCGCTGTCTGAGATTGTGTTGGAGACTGGGTCAATCGTTTGGTTAGGATCTGGAATGCACTGTCCGAGAGTGTGGGGGTGACAGGGTCAATTTAGTGGTTAGGATCTGGAATGCGCTGTCTGAGAGTGTGGGGGTGACAGGGTCAATCGAGTGGTTAGTGTCTGGAATGCACTTTCTGTGAGTGTGGGTGAGACAGAGTCAATCGAGTGGTTAGGATCTGAAATGCACTGTCTGAGATTGTTGGGGAGACAGGGTCAATCGAGTGGTTAGGGTCTGGAATATACAGTGTGACAGTGTAGGGGAGACAGGGTCAATTGAGTGGTTAATGTCTGGAATGCGCTGTCTGAGATTGTGTTGGAGACTGGGTCAATCGAGTGGTTAGTGTCTGGAATGCACTGTCTGAGAGTGTAGGGGAGACAGGGTCAATCGAGTGGTTAGGATCTGGAATGCGCTGTCTGAGAGTGTGATGGTGACAGGGTCAATCGAGTGGTTAGTGTCTGGAATGCACTGTCTGAGAGTGTAGGGGAGACAGGGTCAATCGAGTAGTTAGGATCTGGAATGCACTGTCTGAGAGTGTGGGGGAGACAGGGTCAATTGAGTGGTTAATGTCTGGAATGCGCTGTCTGAGATTGTGTTGGAGACTGGGTCAATCGTTTGGTTAGGATCTGGAATGCACTGTCTGAGAGTGTGGGGGTGACAGGGTCAATTTAGTGGTTAGGATCTGGAATGCGCTGTCTGAGAGTGTGGGGGTGACAGGGTCAATCGAGTGGTTAGTGTCAGGAATGCACTGTCTGAGAGTGTAGGGGAGACAGGGTCAATCGAGTGGTTAGGATCTGGAATGCACTGTCTGAGAATGTGGGGGAGACAAGATCAATCGAGTGGTTAGGATCTGGAATGCACTGTCTGAGTGTGTGGTGGAGACAGGGTCAATCGAATGGATAGAAACTGGAACGCACTTTCTGTGAGTGTGGGTGAGACAGAGTCAATCGAGTGGTTAGGATCTGAAATGCACTGTCTGAGATTGTTGGGGAGACAGGGTCAATCGAGTGGTTAGGGTCTGGAATATACAGTGTGACAGTGTAGGGGAGACAGGGTCAATTGAGTGGTTAATGTCTGGAATGCGCTGTCTGAGATTGTGTTGGAGACTGGGTCAATCGTTTGGTTAGGATCTGGAATGCACTGTCTGAGAGTGTGGGGGTGACAGGGTCAATCGAGTGGTTAGTGTCTCGAATGCACTGTCTGAGAGTGTAGGGGAGACAGGGTAAATCGAGTGGTTAGGATCTGGAATGCGCTGTCTGAGAGTGTGGGGGTGACAGGGTCAATCGAGTGGTTAGTGTCTGGAATGCACTGTCTGAGAGTGTAGGGGAGACAGGGTCAATCGAGTGGTTAGGATCTGGAATGCACTGTCTGAGAATATGGGGGAGAGAGGATCAATCGAGTGGTTAGGATCTGGAATGTACTGTCTGAGAGTGTGGGGGAGACAGGGTCAATCGAGTCGTTAGGATCTGGTACGCACACTCTGAGTGTGGTGGAGACAGGGTCAATCGAATGGATAGAAACTGGAACGCACTTTCTGTGAGTGTGGGTGAGACAGAGTCAATCTAATGATTAGGATCTGGAATGCGCTGTCTGAGATTGTGGGGGAGACAGGGTCAATCGAGTGTTTAGAATCTGGAATGCGCTGTCTGAGAGTGTGGGGGAGACAGGGTCAATCGAGTGTTAGGATTTGGAATGCACTGCCTGTGAGTATGGTGGAGACAGGCTCAATCGAGTGGTTAGGGTCTGGAATGCACTGTCTGAGATTGTGGGGGAGACAGGGTCAATCGAGATGTTACGATCTGGAATGCACTGTCTGAGAGTGTGATGGAGACAGGGTCAATCGAATGGTTAGGGTCTGGAACGCACTGTCCGAAAGTGTGGGGGAGCCTGGGTCAATCGAGTGTTTAGGATCTGGAATGCACTGTCTGAGAGTGTAGGGGAGACTGGGTGAATCGAGTGGTTAGGATCAGGAACGCACTGTCTGAGAGTGTGGGGTAGACAGGGTCAATTGAGTGTTTAGGATCTGGAATGCACTGTGTGAGAGGGTGGGGGAGACAGGGTCAATCGAGTGGTTAGGATCTGGAATGCACTTTCTGAGAGTGTGGGGGAGACAGGGTCAATTGAGTCGTTAATGTCTGGAATGCATTGTCTGAGAGTGTGGGGGAGACAGGGTCAATTGAGTGGTTAATGTCTGGAATGCACTGTCTGAGATTGTGTTGGAGACTGGGTCAATCAAGTGGTTAGGATCTGGAATGTACTGTCTGAGATTGTTGGGGAGACAGGGTCACTCCAGTGGATAGGATCTGGAATACACTGTCTGAGAGTGTGGGGGAGACAGGGTCAATAGAGGGGGTAGGATATGGAATGCACTGTCTGAGATTGTGGGGGAGACAGGGTCAATCGAGTGCTTAGGATCTGGAATGTACTGTCTGAGAGTTTGGGGAGACAGGGTAAATAGAGGGGTTAGGATGTGGAACGCACTGTCTGAGAGTGTGGGGGAGACAGGATCATCGAGTGGTTAGGATCTGGAATGAACTGTATGAGAGGTTGGGGGAGACAGGGTCAATCGAGTGGTTAGGATCAGGAATGCACTGTCTGAGAGCGTGGGGGAGACAGGGTCAATCGAATGGTTAGGGGCTGGAATGCGCTGTCTGAGAGTGTGGGAGAGACAGGGTCAATCGAGTGGTTAGGATCTGGAATGAACTGTATGAGAGGTTGGGGAGACAGGGTCAATTGAGTGGTTAATGTCTGGAACGCACTGTCTGAGAGTCTGGGGGAGACAGGGTCAATCGAGTGGTTAGGATCTGGAATGCACTGTCTGCGAGTGTGGGGGAGAGAAGGTCAATTGAGTGGTTCGGGTCCGGAATATATTGTCGGAGAGTGTGGGGGAGACATGGTCAATCGAGTGGTTAGGATCTGGAATGCGCTGTCTGAGAGTGTGGGGGTGACAGGGTCAATCGAGTGGTTAGGATCTGGAATGCACTGTCTGAGAGTGTAGGGGAGACAGGGTCAATCGAGTGGTTAGGATCTGGAATGCACTGTCTGAGAATGTGGGGGAGACAGGATCAATCGAGTGGTTAGGATCTGGAACGCACTGTCTGAGAGTATGCGGGAGACAGTGTCAATCGAGTGGTTAGGATCTGGAATGCACGGCCTGAGACTGTGGAGGAGACAGAGTCAATCGAGTGGTTAGGGTTTGGAATGCACTGTCTGAGAGTGTGGTGGAGACAGGGTCAATCGAATGGATAGAAACTGGAACGCACTTTCTGTGAGTGTGGGTGAGACAGAGTCAATCGAGTGGTTAGGATCTGAAATGCACTGTCTGAGATTGTTGGGGAGACAGGGTCAATCGAGTGGTTAGGGTCTGGAATGTACAGTGTGACAGTGTGGGGGAGACAGGATCAATTGAGTGGTTAATGTCTGGAATGCGCTGTCTGAGATTGTGTTGGAGACTGGGTCAATCGTTTGGTTAGGATCTGGAATGCACTGTCTGAGAGTGTGGGGGTGACAGGGTCAATCGAGTGGTTAGTGTCTAGAATGCACTGTCTGAGAGTGTGGAGGAGACAGGGTCAATCGAGTGGTTAGTGTCTAGAATGCACTGTCTGAGAGTGTAGGGGAGACAGGGTAAATCGAGTGGTTAGGATCTGGAATGCGCTGTCTGAGATTATGGGGGTGACAGGGTCAATCGAGTGGTTAGTGTCTGGAATGCACTGTCTGAGAGTGTAGGGGAGACAGGGTCAATCGAGTGGTTAGGATCTGGAATGCACTGTCTGAGAATGTGGGGGAGACAGGATCAATCGAGTGGTTAGGATCTGGAACGCACTGTCTGAGAGTGTGGGGGAGACAGTGTCAATCGAGTGGTTAGGATCTGGAATGCACTGCCTGAGAGTGTGGAGGAGACAGGGTCAATCGAGTGGTTAGGGTCTGGAATGCACTGTCTGAGAGTGTGGTGGAGACAGGGTCAATCATATGGTTAGAAACTGGAATGCACTTTCTGTGAGTGTGGGTGAGACAGAGTCACTCGAGTGGTTAGGATCTGAAATGCACTGTCTGAGATTGTTGGGGAGACAGGGTCAATCGAGTGGTTAGGGTCTGGAATGTACAGTGTGACAGTGTGGGGGAGACAGGGTCAATTGAGTGGTTAATGTCTGGAATGCGCTGTCTGAGATTGTGTTGGAGACTGGGTCAATCGTTTGGTTAGGATCTGGAATGCACTGTCTGAGAGTGTGGGGGTGACAGGGTCAATCGAGTGGTTAGTGTCTAGAATGCACTGTCTGAGAGTGTGGGGGAGACAGGGTAAATCGAGTGGTTAGGATCTGGAATGCGCTGTCTGAGAGTGTGGGGGTGACAGGGTCAATCGAGTGGTTAGTGTCTGGAATGCACTGTCTGAGAGTGTAGGGGAGACAGGGTCAATCGAGTGGTTAGGATCTGGAATGCACTGTCTGAGAGTGTGGGGGAGACAGGGTCAATTGAGTGGTTAATGTCTGGAATGCGCTGTCTGAGATTGTGTTGGAGACTGGGTCAATCGTTTGGTTAGGATCTGGAATGCACTGTCCGAGAGTGTGGGGGTGACAGGGTCAATTTAGTGGTTAGGATCTGGAATGCGCTGTCTGAGAGTGTGGGGGTGACAGGGTCAATCGAGTGGTTAGTGTCTGGAATGCACTTTCTGTGAGTGTGGGTGAGACAGAGTCAATCGAGTGGTTAGGATCTGAAATGCACTGTCTGAGATTGTTGGGGAGACAGGGTCAATCGAGTGGTTAGGGTCTGGAATATACAGTGTGACAGTGTAGGGGAGACAGGGTCAATTGAGTGGTTAATGTCTGGAATGCGCTGTCTGAGATTGTGTTGGAGACTGGGTCAATCGAGTGGTTAGTGTCTGGAATGCCCTGTCTGAGAGTGTAGGGGAGACAGGGTCAATCGAGTGGTTAGGATCTGGAATGCACTGTCTGAGAATGTGGGGGAGACAGGATCAATCGAGTGGTTAGGATCTGGAATGCACTGTCTGAGTGTGTGGTGGAGACAGGGTCAATCGAATGGATAGAAACTGGAACGCACTTTCTGTGAGTGTGGGTGAGACAGAGTCAATCGAGTGGTTAGGATCTGAAATGCACTGTCTGAGAGTGTAGGGGAGACAGGGTCAATCGAGTGGTTAGGATCTGGAATGCACTGTCTGAGAATGTGGGGGAGACAGGGTCAATCGAGTGGTTAATGTCTGGAATGCGTTGTCTGAGATTGTGTTGGAGACTGGGTCAATCGTTTGGTTAGGATCTGGAATGCACTGTCTGAGAGTGTGGGGGTGACAGGGTCAATCGAGTGGTTAGTGTCTAGAATGCACTGTCTGAGAGTGTAGGGGAGACAGGGTAAATTGAGTGGTTAGGATCTGGAATGCGCTGTCTGAGAGTGTGGGGGTGACAGGGTCAATCGAGTGGTTAGGATCTGGAATGCACTGTCTGAGAGTGTGGGGGAGACAGCGTCAATTGAGTGGTTAATGTCTGGAATGCGCTGTCGGAGATTGTGTTGGAGACTGGGTCAATCGTTTGGTTAGGATCTGGAATGCACTGTCTGAGAGCGTGGGGGTGACAGTGTCAATCGAGTGGTTAGGATCTGGAATGCGCTGTCTGAGAGTGTGGGGGTGACAGGGTCAATCGAGTGGTTAGTGTCTGGAATGCACTTTCTGTGAGTGTGGGTGAGACAGAGTCAATCGAGTGGTTAGGATCTGAAATGCACTGTCTGAGATTGTTGGGGAGACAGGGTCAATCGAGTGGTTAGGGTCTGGAATGTACAGTGTGACAGTGTGGGGGAGACAGGGTCAATTGAGTGGTTAATGTCTGGAATGCGCTGTCTGAGATTGTGTTGGAGACTGGGTCAATCGTTTGGTTAGGATCTGGAATGCACTGTCTGAGAGTGTGGGGGTGACAGGGTCAATCGAGTGGTTAGTGTCTAGAATGCACTGTCTGAGAGTGTAGGGGAGACAGGGTAAATCGAGTGGTTAGGATCTGGAATGCGCTGTCTGAGATTGTGGGGGTGACAGGGACAATCGAGTGGTTAGGATCTGGAATGCACTGCCTGAGAGTGTGTAGGAGACAGGGTCAATCGAGTGGTTAGGGTCTGGATTGCACTGTCTGAGAGTGTGGTGGAGACAGGGTCAATCGAATTGATAGAAACTGGAACGGACTTTCTGTGAGTGTGGGTAAGACAGAGTCAATCGAGTGGTTAGGATCTGAAATGCACTGTCTGAGATTGTTGGGGAGACAGGGTCAATCGAGTGGTTAGGGTCTGGAATGTACAGTGTGACAGTGTGGGGGAGACAGGGTCAATTGAGTGGTTAATGTCTGGAATGCGCTGTCTGAGATTGTGTTGGAGACTGGGTCAATCGTTTGGTTAGGATCTGGAATGCACTGTCTGAGAGTGTGGGGGAGACAGGGTCAATTGAGTGGTTAATGTCTGGAATGCGCTGTCTGAGATTGTGTTGGAGACTGGGTCAATCGTTTGGTTAGGATCTGGAATGCACTGTCTGAGAGTGTGGGGGTGACAGGGCCAATTTAGTGGTTAGGATCTGGAATGCGCTGTCTGAGAGTGTGGGGGTGACAGGGTCAATCGAGTGGTTAGTGTCTGGAATGCACTGTCTGAGAGTGTAGGGGAGACAGGGTCAATCGAGTGGTTAGGATCTGGAATGCACTGTCTGAGAATGTGGGGGAGACAGGATCAATCGAGTGGTTAGGATCTGGAATGCACTGTCTGAGAATGTGGGGGAGACAGGATCAATCGAGTGGTTAGGATCTGGAACGCACTGTCTGAGAGTGTGGGGGAGACAGTGTCAATCGAGTGGTTAGGATCTGGAATGCACTGCCTGAGAGTGTGGGGTAGACAGGGTCAATCGAGTGGTTAGGGTCTGGAATGCACTGTCTGAGAGTGTGGGGGAGACAGGGTCAATCGAGTGGTTAGGATCTGGAATGCACTGTCTGAGGGTGTGGGGGAGACAGGGTCAATTGAGTGGTTAGGATCTGGAACGCACTGTCTGAGAGTGTGGGGGAGACAGTGTCAATCGAGTGGTTAGGATCTGGAATGCACTGTCTGAGAGTGTGTAGGAGACAGGATCAATCGAGTGGTTAGGGTCTGGATTGCACTGTCTGAGAGTGTGGTGGAGACAGGGTCAATCGAATTGATAGAAACTGGAACGGACTTTCTGTGAGTGTGGGTAAGACAGAGTCAATCGAGTGGTTAGGATCTGAAATGCACTGTCTGAGATTGTTGGGGAGACAGGGTCAATCGAGTGGTTAGGGTCTGGAATGTACAGTTTGACAGTGTGGGGGAGAAAGGGTCAATTGAGTGGTTAATGTCTGGAATGCGCTGTCTGAGATTGTGTTGGAGACTGGGTCAATCGTTTGGTTAGGATCTGGAATGCACTGTCTGAGAGTGTGGGGGTGACAGGGTCAATCGAGTGGTTAGTGTCTAGAATGCACTGTCTGAGAGTGTAGGGGAGACAGGGTAAATCGAGTGGTTAGGATCTGGAATGCGCTATCTGAGACTGTGGTGGTGACAGGGTCAATCGAGTGGTTAGGATCTGGAATGCACTGTCTGAGAATGTGGGGGAGACAGGATCAATCGAGTGGTTAGGATCTGGAACGCACTGTCTGAGAGTGTGGGGGAGACAGTGTCAATCGAGTGGTTAGGATCTGGAATGCACTGTCTGAGAATGTGGGGGAGACAGGATCAATTGAGTGGTTAGGATCTGGAACGCACTGTCTGAGAGTGTGGGGGAGACAGTGTCAATCGAGTGGTTAGGATCTGGAATGCACTGCCTGAGAGTGTGGAGGAGACAGGGTCAATCAAATGGTTAGGGTCTGGAATGCACTGTCTGAGAGTGTGGTGGAGACAGGGTCAATCGAGTGGTTAGGATCTGGAATGCACTGTCTGAGAGTGTGGGGGAGACAGGGTCAATTGAGTGGTTAGGGTCCGGAATATATTGTCGGAGAGTGTGGGGGAGACAGGGTCAATCGAGTGGTTAGGATCTGGAATGCACTGTCTGAGAGTGTGGGGGAGACAGGGTCAACTGAGTGGTTAGGGTCCGGAATATATTGTCGGAGAGTGTGGGGGTGACAGGGTCAATCGAGTGGTTAGTGTCTGGAATGCACTGTCTGAGAGTGTAGGGGAGACAGGGTCAATCGAGTGGTTAGGATCTGGAATGCACTGTCTGAGAATGTGGGGGAGACAGGATCAATCGAGTGGTTAGGGTCTGGAATGCACTGTCTGAGAGTGTGGGGGAGACAGGGTCAATCGAGTGGTTAGGATCTGGAATGCACTGTCTGAGAATGTGGGGGAGACAGGATCAATCGAGTCGTTAGGATCTGGAATGCACTCTCTGAGAGTGTGTGGGAGATAGTGTCAATCGAGTGGTTAGGATCTGGAATGCACTGCCTGAGATTGTGGAGGAGACAGGGTCAATCGAGTGGTTAGGGTCTGGAATGCACTGTCTGAGAGTTTGGTGGAGACAGGGTCAATCGAGTGGTTAGGATCTGGAATGCACTGTCTGAGAGTGTGGGGGAGAAAGGGTCAATTGAGTGGTTAGGGTCCGGAATATATTGTCGGAGAGTGTGGGGGAGACAGTTTTAATCGAGTGGTTTGGGTCCGGAATGTACTTTCTGAGAGTGTGGGTGGCGACAGGGTCAATCGAATGGATAGAAACTGGAACGCACTATCTGTGAGTGTGGGTGAGACAGAGTCAATCGAGTGGTTTGGATCTGAAATGCACTGTCTGAGATTGTTGGGGAGACAGGGTCAATCGAGTGGTTAGGGTCTGGAATGTACAGTGTGACAGTGTGGGGGAGACAGGTTCAATCTAATGATTAGGATCTGGAATGCGCTGTCTGAGATTGTAGGGGAGACAGGGTCAATCGAGTGGTTAGAATCTGGAATGCACTGTCTGAGAGTGTGGGGGAGACAGGGTCAATCGAGTGTTAGGATTTGGAATGCACTGCCTGCGAGTATGGTGGAGACAGGCTCAATCGAGTTGTTTGGGTCTGGAATGCACTGTCTGAGATTTTGGGGGAGACAGGGTCAATCGAGATGTTACAATCTGGAATGCACTGTCTGAGAGTGTGGGGGAGACAGGGTCAATCGAGTGGTTATGATCTGGAATGCACTGTCTGAGAGTGTGATGGAGACAGGGTCAATCGAATGGTTAGGGTCTGGAACGCACTGTCTGAGAGTGTGGGGGAGACTGGGTCAATCGAGTGGTTAGGATCTGGAATGCACTGTCTGAGAGTGTAGGGGAGACTGGGTCAATTGAGTGGTTAATGTCTGGAATGCACTGTCTGAGATTGTGTTGGAGACTGTGTCAATCAAGTGGTTAGGATCTGGAATGTACTGTCTGAAATTGTGGGGGAGACAGGGTCACTCCAGTGGTTAGGATCTTGAATACACTGTCTGAGAGTGTGGGGGAGACAGGGTCACTCCAGTTGTTAGGATCTGGAATGCACTGTCTGAGAGTGTGGGGGAGACAGGGTAAAAAGAGGGGTTAGGATCTGGAATGTACTGTCTGAGAGTGTAGGGGAGACAGGGTCAATCGAGTCGTTAGGATCTGGTACGCACACTCTGAGTGTGGTGGAGACAGGGTCAATCGAATGGATAGAAACTGGAACGCACTTTCTGTGAGTGTGGGTGAGACAGAGTCAATCGAGTGGTTAGGATCTGAAATGCACTGTCTGAGATTGTTGGCGAGACAGGGTCAATCGAGTGGTTAGGGTCTGGAACGCACTGTCTGAGAGTGTGGGGGAGACAGGGTCAATCGAGTGGTTAGGATCTGGAATGCGCTGTCTGAGAGTGTGGGGGAGACAGGGTCAATCGAGTGGTTAGGATTAGGAATGCGCTGTTTGAGAGTGTGGGGGAGACAGGGTCAATCGAGTGGTTAGGATCTGGAATGCACTGTCTGAGAGTGTGGGGGAGACAGGGTCAATTGAGTGGTTAATGTCTGGAATGCGCTGTCTGAGATTGTGTTGGAGACTGGGTCAATCGAGTGGTTAGGATTTGGAATGCACTGTCTGAGAGTGTGGTGGAGACAGGGTCAATCGAGTGGTTAGGATCTGGAATGCACTGTCTGAGAGTGTGGGGGAGACAGGATCAATTGAGTGGTTCGGGTCCGGAATATATTGTCGGAGAGTGTGGGGGTGACAGGGTCGATCGAGTGGTTAGTGTTTGGAATGCACTGTCTGAGAGTGTAGGGGAGACAGGGTGAATCGAGTGGTTAGGATCTGGAATGCACTGTCTGAGAATGTGGGGGAGACAGGATCAATCGAGTGGTTAGGATCTGGAACGCACTGTCTGAGATTGTTGGGGAGACAGTGTCAATCGAGTGGTTAGGATCTGGAATGCACTGCCTGAGAGTGTGGAGGAGACAGGGTCAATCGAGTGGTTAGGGACTGGAATGCACTGTCTGAGAGTGTGGTGGAGGCAGGGTCAATCGAGTGGTTAGGATCTGGAATGCACTGTCTGAGAGTGTGGTGGAGACAGGGTCAATTGAGTGGTTAGGGTCCGGAATATATTGTCGGACAGTGTGGGGGAGACAGGTTCAATCGAGTGGTTTGGGTCCGGAATGTACTGTCTGAGTTTGTGGGTGAGACAGAGTCAATCGAGTGGTTAGGATTTGGAATGTACTGTCTGAGAGTGTGGGGGAGACAGGGTCAATCGAGTGGTTAGGATCTGGAATACACTGTCTGAGAGTGTGGGGAGATAGGGTCAATCAAGTGGTTAGGATCTGGTACGCACTGTCTGAGAGTGTGGGGGAGACAGGGTCAATCGAGTCGTTAGGATCTGGTACGCACACTCTGAGTGTGGTGGAGACAGGGTCAATCGAATGGATAGAAACTGGAACGCACTTTCTGTGAGTGTGGGTGAGACAGAGTCAATCGAGTGGTTAGGATCTGAAATGCACTGTCTGAGATTGTTGGGGAGACAGGGTCAATCGAGTGGTTAGGGTCTGGAATGTACAGTGTGACAGTGTGGGGGAGACAGGGTCAATTGAGTGGTTAATGTCTGGAATGCGCTGTCTGAGATTGTGTTGGAGACTGGGTCAATCGTTTGTTTAGGATCTGGAATGCACTATCTGAGAGTGTGGGGGAGACAGGGTCACTCGAGTGGTTTGGATCTGGAATGCGCTGTCTGAGAGTGAGGGGGTGACAGGGTCAATCGAGTGGTTAGTGTCTGGAATGCACTGTCTGAGAGTGTAGGGGAGACAGGGTCAATCGAGTGGTTAGGAGCTGGAATGCACTGTCTGAGAGTGTGGGGGAGACAGTGTCAATCGAGTGGTTAGGATCTGGAATGCACTGCCTGAGAGTGTGGAGGAGACAGGGTCAATCGAGTGGTTAGGGTCTGGAATGCACTGTCTGAGAGTGTGGGGGAGACAGGGTCAATCGAGTGGTTAGGATCTGGAATGCACTGTCTTAGAGTGTGGGGGAGACAGGGTCAATTGAGTGGTTAGGATCTGGAACGCACTGTCTGAGAGTGTGGGGGAGACAGTGTCAATCGAGTGGTTAGGATCTGGAATGCACTGCCTGAGAGTGTGGAGGAGACAGGGTCAATCGAGTGGTTAGGGTCTGGATTGCACTGTCTGAGAGTGTGGTGGAGACAGGGTCAATCGAATTGATAGAAACTGGAACGGACTTTCTGTGAGTGTGGGTGAGGCAGAGTCAATCGAGTGGTTAGGATCTGAAATGCACTGTCTGAGATTGTTGGGGAGACAGGGTCAATCGAGTGGTTAGGGTCTGGAATGTACAGTGTGACAGTGTGGGGGAGACAGGGTCAATTGAGTGGTTAATGTCTGGAATGCGCTGTCTGAGATTGTGTTGGAGACTGGGTCAATCGTTTGGTTAGGATCTGGAATGCACTGTCTGAGAGTGTGGGGGTGACAGGGTCAATCGAGTGGTTAGTGTCTAGAATGCACTGTCTGAGAGTGTAGGGGTGACAGGGTAAATCGAGTGGTTAGGAGCTGGAATGCGCTGTCTGAGACTGTGGGGGTGACAGGGTCAATCGAGTGGTTAGTGTCTGGAATGCACTGTCTGAGAGTGTAGGGGAGACAGGGTCAATCGAGTGGTTAGGATCTGGAATGCACTGTCTGAGAATGTGGGGGAGACAGGATCAATCGAGTGGTTCGGATCTGGAATGCGCTGTCTGAGAATGTGGGGGAGACAGGATCAATCGAGTGGTTAGGATCTGGAACGCACTGTCTGAGAGTGTGGGGGAGACAGTGTCAATCGAGTGGTTAGGATCTGGAATGCACTGTCTGAGAATGTGGGGGAGACAGGATCAATCGAGTGGTTAGGATCTGGAACGCACTGTCTGAGAGTGTGGGGGAGACAGTGTCAATCGAGTGGTTAGGATCTGGAATGCACTTCCTGAGAGTGTGGAGGAGACAGGGTCAATCGAATGGTTAGGGTCTGGAATGCACTGTCTGAGAGTGTGGTGGAGACAGGGTCAATCGAGTGGTTAGGATCTGGAATGCACTGTCTGAGAGTGTGGGGGAGACAGGGTCAATTGAGTGGTTAGGGTCCGGAATATATTGTCGGAGAGTGTGGGGGAGACAGGGTCAATCGAGTGGTTTGGATCTGGAATGCGCTGTCTGAGAGTGTGGGGGTGACAGGGTCAATCGAGTGGTTAGTGTCTGGAATGCACTGTCTGAGAGTGTAGGGGAGACAGGGTCAATCGAGTGGTTAGGATCTGGAATGCACTGTCTGAGAATGTGGGGGAGACAGGATCAATCGAGTGGTTAGGATCTGGAATGCACTGTCTGAGAATGTGGGGGAGACAGGATCAATCGAGTGGTTAGGATCTGGAACGCACTGTCTGTGAGTGTGGGGGAGACAGGGTCAATCGAGTGGTTAGGGTTTGGAATGCACTGTCTGAGAGTGTGGGGGAGACAGGGTCAATCGAGTGGTTAGGATCTGGAATGCACTGTCTGAGAGTGTGGGGGAGACAGGTTCAATCGAGTGGTTTGGGTCCGGAATGTACTTTCTGAGAGTGTGGGTGAGACAGAGTCAATCGAATGGTTAGGATTTGGAATGTACTGTCTGAGAGTGTGGGGGAGACAGGGTCAATCGAGTGGTTAGGATCTGGAATGCACTGTCTGAGAGTGTGGGGGAGACAGGGTCAATCGAGTGGTTCGGATCTGGTACGCACTGTCTGAGAGTGTGGGGGAGACAGGGTCAATCGAGTCGTCAGGATCTGGTACGCACACTCTGACTGTGGTGGCGACAGGGTCAATCGAATGGATAGAAACTGGAACGCACTATCTGTGAGTGTGGGTGAGACAGAGTCAATCGAGTGGTTAGGATCTGAAATGCACTGTCTGAGATTGTTGGGGAGACAGGGTCAATCGAGTGGTTAGGATCTGGAATGTACAGTGTGACAGTGTGGGGGAGACAGGTTCAATCTAATGATTAGGATCTGGAATGCGCTGTCTGAGATTGTAGGGGAGACAGGGTCAATCGAGTGGTTAGAATCTGGAATGCGCTGTCTGAGAGTGTGGGGGCGACAGGGTCAATCGAGTGTTAGGATTTGGAATGCACTGCCTGTGAGTATGGTGGAGACAGGCTCAATCGAGTGGTTAGGGTCTGGAATGCACTGTCTGAGATTGTGGGGGAGACAGGGTCAATCGAGATGTTACGATCTGGAATGCACTGTCTGAGAGTGTGGGGGAGACAGGGTCAATCGAGTGGTTAGGATCTGGAATGCACTGTCTGAGAGTGTGATGGAGACAGGGTCAATCGAATGGTTAGGGTCTGGAATGCACTGTCTGAGAGTGTCGGGGAGACTGGGTCAATCGAGTGGTTAGGATCTGGAATGCACTGTCTGAGAGTGTAGGGGAGACTGGGTCAATCGAGTGGTTAGGATCAGGAACGCACTGTCTGAGAGTGTGGGGTAGACGGGGTCAATTGAGTTTTTAGGATCTGGAATGCACTGTGTGAGAGGGTGGGGGAGACAGGGTCAATCGAGTGGTTATGATCTGGAATGCACTTTCTGAGAGTGTGGGGGAGACAGGGTCAATTGAGTGGTTAATGTCTGGAATGCATTGTCTGAGAGTGTGGGGGAGACAGGGTCAATTGAGTGGTTAATGTCTGGAATGCACTGTCTGAGATTGTTTTGGAGACTGGGTCAATCAAGTGGTTAGGATCTGGAATGTACTGTCTGAGATTGTGGGGGAGACAGGGTCACTCCAGTGGTTAGGATCTTGAATACACTGTCTGATAGTGTGGGGGAGACAGGGTCACTCCAGATGTTAGGATCTGGAATGCAGTGTCTGAGATTGTGGGGGAGACAGGGTAAATAGAGGGGTTAGGATCTGGAATGTACTGTCTGAGAGTGTAGGGGAGACAGGGTCAATCGAGTCGTTAGGATCTGGTACGCACACTCTGAGTGTGGTGGAGACAGGGTCAATCGAATGGATAGAAACTGGAACGCACTTTCTGTGAGTGTGGGTGAGACAGAGTCAATCGAGTGGTTAGGATCTGAAATGCACTGTCTGAGATTGTTGGGGAGACAGGGTCAATCGAGTGGTTAGGGTCTGGAACACACTGTCGGAGAGTGTGGGGGAGACAGGGTCAATTGAGTGGTTAATGTCTGGAATGCACTGTCTGAGAGTGTGGGGGAGACAGGGTCAATCGAGTGGTTAGGATCTGTAATGCACTGTCTGAGAGTGTTGGGGAGACAGGGTCAATCGAGTGGTTAGGATCTGGAATGCACTGTCTGAGAGTGTGGGGGAGACAGGGTCAATCGAGTGGTTAGGATTAGGAATGCGCTGTTTGAGAGTGTGGGGGAGACAGGGTCAATCGAGTGGTTATGATCTGGAATGCACTGTCTGAGAGTGTGGGGGAGACAGGGTCAATTGAGTGGTTAATTTCTGGAATGCGCTGTCTGAGATTGTGTTGGAGACTGGGTCAATCGAGTGGTTAGGATTTGGAATGCACTGTCTGAGAATGTGGGGGAGACAGGATCAATCGAGTGGTTCGGATCTGGAATGCGCTGTCTGAGAATGTGGGGGAGACAGGATCAATCGAGTGGTCAGGATCTGGAACGCACTGTCTGAGAGTCTGGGGGTGACAGTGTCAATCGAGTGGTTAGGATCTGGAATGCACTGCCTGAGAGTGTGGAGGAGACAGGGTCAATCGAGTGGTTAGGGTCTGGAATGCACTGTCTGAGAGTGTGGTGGAGGCAGGGTCAATCGAGTGGTTTGGATGAGGAATGCACTGTCTGAGAGTGTGGTGGAGACAGGGTCAATTGAGTGGTTCGGGTCCGGAATATATAGTCGGAAAGTGTGGGGGAGACAGGTTCAATCGAGTGGTTTGTGTCCGGAATGTACTGTCTGAGAGTGTGGGTGAGACAGAGTCAATCGAGTGGTTAGGATCTGGAATGCACTGTCTGAGAGTGTGGGGGAGACAGGGTCAATCGAGTGGTTAGGATCTGGAATACACTGTCTGAGAGTGTGGGGGAGACAGGGTCAATCAAGTGGTTAGGATCTGGTACGCACTGTCTGAGAGTGTGGGGGAGACAGGGTCAATCGAGTCGTTAGGATCTGGTACGCACACTCTGAGTGTGGTGGAGACAGGGTCAATCGAATGGATAGAAACTGGAACGCACTTTCTGTGAGTGTGGGTGAGACAGAGTCAATCGAGTGGTTAGGATCTGAAATGCACTGTCTGAGATTGTTGGGGAGACAGGGTCAATCGAGTGGTTAGGGTCTGGAATGTACAGTGTGACAGTGTGGGGGAGACAGGGTCAATTGAGTGGTTAATGTCTGGAATGCGCTGTCTGAGATTGTGTTGGAGACTGGGTCAATCGTTTGTTTAGGATCTGGAATGCACTGTCTGAGAGTGTGGGGGAGACAGGGTCACTCGAGTGGTTTGGATCTGGAATGCGCTGTCTGAGAGTGAGGGGGTGACAGGGTCAATCGAGTGGTTAGTGTCTGGAATGCACTGTCTGAGAGTGTAGGGGAGACAGGGTCAATCGAGTGGTTAGGATCTGGAATGCACTGTCTGAGAGTGTGGGGGAGACAGTGTTCTTCGAGTGGTTAGGATCTGGAATGCACTGCCTGAGAGTGTGGAGGAGACAGGGTCAATCGAGTGGTTAGGGTCTGGAATGCACTGTCTGAGAGTGTGGGGGAGACAGGGTCAATCGAGTGGTTAGGATCTGGAATGCACTGTCTGAGAGTGTGGGGGAGACAGGGTCAATTGAGTGGTTAGGATCTGGAACGCACTGTCTGAGACTGTGGGGGAGACAGTGTCAATCAAGTGGTTAGGATCTGGAATGCACTGCCTGAGAGTGTGGAGGAGACAGGGTCAATCGAGTGGTTAGGGTCTGGATTGCACTGTCTGAGAGTGTGGTGGAGACAGGGTCAATCGAATTGATAGAAACTGGAACGGACTTTCTGTGAGTGTGGGTGAGACAGAGTGAATCGAGTGGTTAGGATCTGAAATGCACTGTCTGAGATTGTTGGGGAGACAGGGTCAATCGAGTGGTTAGGGTCTGGAATGTACAGTGTGACAGTGTGGGGGAGACAGGGTCAATTGAGTGGTTAATGTCTGGAATGCGCTGTCTGAGATTGTGTTGGAGACTGGGTCAATCGTTTGGTTAGGATCTGGAATGCACTGTCTGAGAGTGTGGGGGTGACAGGGTCAATCGAGTGGTTAGTGTCTAGAATGCACTGTCTGAGAGTGTAGGGGAGACAGGGTAAATCGAGTGGTTAGGATCTGGAATGCGCTGTCTGAGACTGTGGGGGTGACAGGGTCAATCGAGTGGTTAGTGTCTGGAATGCACTGTCTGAGAGTGTAGGGGAGACAGGGTCAATCGAGTGGTTAGGATCTGGAATGCACTGTCTGAGAATGTGGGGGAGACAGGATCAATCGAGTGGTTCGGATCTGGAATGCGCTGTCTGAGAATGTGGGGGAGACAGGATCAATCGAGTGGTTAGGATCTGGAACGCACTGTCTGAGAGTCTGGGGGTGACAGTGTCAATCGAGTGGTTAGGATCTGGAATGCACTGTCTGAGAATTTGGGGGAGACAGGATCAATCGAGTGGTTAGGATCTGGAACGCACTGTCTGAGAGTGTGGGGGAGACAGTGTCAATCGAGTGGTTAGGATCTGGAATGCACTGCCTGAGAGTGTGGAGGAGACAGGGTCAATCGAATGGTTAGGGTCTGGAATGCACTGTCTGAGAGTGTGGTGGAGACAGGGTCAATCGAGTGGTTAGGATGTGGAATGCACTGTCTGAGAGTGTGGGGGAGACAGGGTCAATCGAGTGGTTAGGGTCCGGAATATATTGTCGGAGAGTGTGGGGGAGACAGGATCAATCGAGTGGTTAGGATCTGGAACGCACTGTCTGAGAGTGTGGGGGAGACAGTGTCAATCGAGTGGTTAGGATCTGGAATGCACTGCCTGAGAGTGTGGAGGAGACAGGGTCAATCGAATGGTTAGGGTCTGGAATGCACTGTCTGAGAGTGTGGTGGAGACAGGGTCAATCGAGTGGTTAGGATCTGGAATGCACTGTCTGAGAGTGTGGGGGAGACATGGTCAATTGAGTGGTTAGGGTCCGGAATATATTGTCGGAGAGTGTGGGGGAGACAGGGTCAATCGAGTGGTTTGGATCTGGAATGCGCTGTCTGAGAGTGTGGGGGTGACAGGGTCAATCGAGTGGTTAGGGTCTGGAATGCACTGTCTGAGAGTGTGGGGGAGACAGGGTCAATCGAGTGGTTAGGATCTGGAATGCACTGTCTGAGAGTGTGGGGGAGACAGGGTCAATTGAGTGGTTAGGATCTGGAACGCACTGTCTGAGACTGTGGGGGAGACAGTGTCAATCAAGTGGTTAGGATCTGGAATGCACTGCCTGAGAGTGTGGAGGAGACAGGGTCAATCGAGTGGTTAGGGTCTGGATTGCACTGTCTGAGAGTGTGGTGGAGACAGGGTCAATCGAATTGATAGAAACTGGAACGGACTTTCTGTGAGTGTGGGTGAGACAGAGTCAATCGAGTGGTTAGGATCTGAAATGCACTGTCTGAGATTGTTGGGGAGACAGGGTCAATCGAGTGGTTAGGGTCTGGAATGTACAGTGTGACAGTGTGGGGGAGACAGGGTCAATTGAGTGGTTAATGTCTGGAATGCGCTGTCTGAGATTGTGTTGGAGACTGGGTCAATCGTTTGGTTAGGATCTGGAATGCACTGTCTGAGAGTGTGGGGGTGACAGGGTCAATCGAGTGGTTAGTGTCTAGAATGCACTGTCTGAGTGTGTAGGGGAGACAGGGTAAATCGAGTGGTTAGGATCTGGAATGCGCTGTCTGAGACTGTGGGGGTGACAGGGTCAATCGAGTGGTTAGTGTCTGGAATGCACTGTCTGAGAGTGTAGGGGAGACAGGGTCAATCGAGTGGTTAGGATCTGGAATGCACTGTCTGAGAATGTGGGGGAGCCAGGATCAATCGAGTGGTTCGGATCTGGAATGCGCTGTCTGAGAATGTGGGGGAGACAGGATCAATCGAGTGGTTAGGATCTGGAATGCACTGTCTGAGAGTCTGGGGGTGACAGTGTCAATCGAGTGGTTAGGATCTGGAATGCACTGTCTGAGAATTTGGGGGAGACAGGATCAATCGAGTGGTTAGGATCAGGAACGCACTGTCTGAGAGTGTGGGGGAGACAGTGTCAATCGAGTGGTTAGGATCTGGAATGCACTGCCTGAGAGTGTGGAGGAGACAGGGTCAATCGAATGGTTAGGGTCTGGAATGCACTGTCTGAGAGTGTGGTGGAGACAGGGTCAATCGAGTGGTTAGGATGTGGAATGCACTGTCTGAGAGTGTGGGGGAGACAGGGTCAATTGAGTGGTTAGGGTCCGGAATATATTGTCGGAGAGTGTGGGGGAGACAGGATCAATCGAGTGGTTAGGATCTGGAACGCACTGTCTGAGAGTGTGGGGGAGACAGTGTCAATCGAGTGGTTAGGATCTGGAATGCACTGCCTGAGAGTGTGGAGGAGACAGGGTCAATCGAATGGTTAGGGTCTGGAATGCTCTGTCTGAGAGTGTGGTGGAGACAGGGTCAATCGAGTGGTTAGGATCTGGAATGCACTGTCTGAGAGTGTGGGGGAGACATGGTCAATTGAGTGGTTAGGGTCCGGAATATATTGTCGGAGAGTGTGGGGGCGACAGGGTCAATCGAGTGGTTTGGATCTGGAATGCGCTGTCTGAGAGTGTGGGGGTGACAGGGTCAATCGAGTGGTTAGTGTCTGGAATGCACTGTCTGAGAGTGTAGGGGAGACAGGGTCAATCGAGTGGTTAGGATCTGGAATGCACTGTCTGAGAGTGTGGGGGAGACAGGATCAATCGAGTGGTTAGGATCTGGAATGCACTGTCTGAGAATGTTGGGGAGACAGGATCAATCGAGTGGTTAGGATCTGGAACGCACTGTCTGTGAGTGTAGGGGAGACAGGGTCAATCGAGTGGTTAGGGTTTGGAATGCACTGTCTGAGAGTGTGGGAGAGACAGGGTCAATCGAGTGGTTAGGATCTGGAATGCACTGTCTGAGAGTGTGGGGGAGACAGGGTCAATCGAGTGGTTAGGATCTGGAATGCACTGTCTGAGACTGTGGGGGAGACAGGTTCAATCGAGTGGTTTGGGTCCGGAATGTACTTTCTGAGAGTGTGGGTGAGACAGAGTCAATCGAGTGGTTAGGATTTGGAATGTACTGTCTGAGAGTGTGGGGGAGACAGGGTCAATCGAGTGGTTAGGATCTGGAATGCACTGTCTGAGAGTGTGGGGGAGACAGGGTCAATCGAGTGGTTCGGATCTGGTACGCACTGTCTGAGAGTGTGGGGGAGACAGGGTCAATCGAGTCGTCAGGATCTGGTACGCACACTCTGACTGTGGTGGCGACAGGGTCAATCGAATGGATAGAAACTGGAACGCACTATCTGTGAGTGTGGGTGAGACAGAGTCAATCGAGTGGTTAGGATCTGAAATGCACTGTCTGAGATTGTTGGGGAGACAGGGTCAATCGAGTGGTTAGGATCTGGAATGTACAGTGTGACAGTGTGTGGGAGACAGGTTCAATCTAATGATTAGGATCTGGAATGCGCTGTCTGAGATTGTAGGGGAGACAGGGTCAATCGAGTGGTTAGAATCTGGAATGCACTGTCTGAGAGTGTGGGGGAGACAGGGTCAATCGAGTGTTAGGATTTGGAATGCACTGCCTGTGAGTATGGTGGAGACAGGCTCAATCGAGTGGTTAGGGTCTGGAATGCACTGTCTGAGATTGTGGGGGAGACAGGGTCAATCGAGATGTTACGATCTGGAATGCACTGTCTGAGAGTGTGGGGGAGACAGGGTCAATCGAGTGGTTAGGATCTGGAATGCACTGTCTGAGAGTGTGATGGAGACAGGGTCAATCGAATGGTTAGGGTCTGGAACGCACTGTCTGAGAGTGTGGGGGAGACTGGGTCAATCGAGTGGTTAGGATCTGGAATGTACTGTCTGAGAGTGTGGGTTAGACAGGGTCAATTGAGTTTTTAGGATCTGGAATGCACTGTGTGAGAGGGTGGGGGAGACAGGGTCAATCGAGTGGTTATGATCTGGAATGCACTTTCTGAGAGTGTGGGGGAGACAGGGTCAATTGAGTGGTTAATGTCTGGAATGCATTGTCTGAGAGTGTGGGGGAGACAGGGTCAATTGAGTGGTTAATGTCTGGAGTGCACTGTCTGAGATTTTGTTGGAGACTGGGTCAATCAAGTGGTTAGGATCTGGAATGTACTGTCTGAGATTGTGGGGGAGACAGGGTCACTCCAGTGGTTAGGATCTTGAATACACTGTCTGAGAGTGTGGGGGAGACAGGGTCACTCCAGTTGTTAGGATCTGGAATGCACTGTCTGAGATTGTGGGGGAGACAGGGTAAATAGAGGGGTTAGGATCTGGAATGTACTGTCTGAGAGTGTAGGGGAGACAGGGTCAATCGAGTCGTTAGGATCTGGTACGCACACTCTGAGTGTGGTGGAGACAGGGTCAATCGAATGGATTGAAACTGGAACGCACTTTCTGTGAGTGTGGGTGAGACAGAGTCAATCGAGTGGTTAGGATCTGAAATGCACTGTCTGAGATTGTTGGGGAGACAGGGTCAATCGAGTGGTTAGGGTCTGGAACGCACTGTCTGAGAGTGTGGGGGAGACAGGGTCAATTGAGTGGTTAATGACTGGAACGCACTGTCTGAGAGTGTGGGGGAGACAGGGTCAATCGAGTGGTTAGTATCTGGAATGCACTGTCTGAGAGTGTTGGGGAGACAGGGTCAATCGAGTGGTTAGGATCTGGAATGCACTGTCTGAGAGTGTGGGGGAGACAGGGTCAATCGAGTGGTTAGGATTAGGAATGCGCTGTTTGAGAGTGTGGGGGAGACAGGGTCAATCGAGTGGTTAGGATCTGGAATGCACTGTCTGAGAGTGTGGGGGAGACAGGGTCAATTGAGTGGTTAATTTCTGGAATGCGCTGTCTGAGATTGTGTTGGAGACTGGGTCAATCGAGTGGTTAGGATTTGGAATGCACTGTCTGAGAGTGTGGTGGAGACAGGGTCAATCGAGTGGTTAGGATCTGGAATGCATTGTCTGAGAGTGTGGGGGAGACAGGGTCAATTGAGTGGTTCGGGTCCGGAATATATTGTCGGAGAGCGTGGGGGTGACAGGGTCGATCAAGTGGTTAGTGTTTGGAACGCACTGTCTGAGAGTGTAGGGGAGACAGGGTCAATCGAGTGGTTAGGATCTGGAATGCACTGTCTGAGAATGTGGGGGAGACAGGATCAATCGAGTGGTTAGGATCTGGAACGCACTGTCTGAGAGTGTGGGGGAGACAGTGTCAATCGAGTGGTTAGGATCTGGAATGCACTGCCTGAGAGTGTGGAGGAGACAGGGTCAATCGAGTGGTTAGGGTCTGGAATGCACTGTCTGAGAGTGTGGTGGAGGCAGGGTCAATCGAGTGGTTAGGATGAGGAATGCACTTTCTGAGAGTGTGGTGGAGACAGGGTCAATTGAGTGGTTCGGGTCCGGAATATATTGTCGGAGAGTGTGGAGGAGACAGGGTCAATCGAGTGGTTTGGGTCCGGAATGTACTGTCTGAGAGTGTGGGTGAGACAGAGTCAATCGAGTGGTTAGGATTTGGAATGTACTGTCTGAGAGTGTTGGGGAGACAGGGTCAATCGAGTCGTTAGGATCTGGTACGCACACTCTGACTGTGGTGGAGACAGGGTCAATCGAATGGGTAGAAACTGGAACGCACTATCTGTGAGTGTGGGTGAGACAGAGTCAATCGAGTGGTTAGGATCTGAAATGCACTGTCTGAGATTGTTGGGGAGACAGGGTCAATCGAGTGGTTAGGGTCTGGAATATAATGTCTGAGAGTGTGGGGGAGCCAGGGTCAATCGAGTGGTTAGGATCTGGAATGTACAGTGTGACAGTGTAGGGGAGACAGGGTAAATCGAGTGGTTAGGACTTGGAACACACTGTCTGAGAGTGTGGGGGAGACAGGGTGAATCGAGTGGTTAGGACTTGGAACGCACTGTCTGTGAGTGTCGGGGAGACAGGGTCCTCATGATTATCGGGTCAGGAAGAATGTGGAAGGTCTCTGGGAGAAGCTGTTGAACTGCACTTGGCGCATTGTTTGCTTGAAATGCTGGTGCTGACATGATGGGCTGAATGGCCTCCTGTTTGTGCTGCGAGAATTCTGTGATTCTTGTGACTTTGTGGCTGTGGTGGGGGGTGAATATTCTACCCCAGGGTTCAGGGGTGTTGCTGTACTCCACACCCACCCACTCCTGGTGGGCTCGATTGATGGTGCGGCTCCTGTTCAGCCCGCTGGAGAGTGCAGGTGTGGCCCTCGCGTTCCAGCTCTCTTTAACAGGGGGCAGCAGGAGAGAATGATTCCACTCGATGGACGTAGTTTGTAATGTGAGCATCCGAGTTAAATCTGAGGTTCAGTATGTAGTGTAGAAAGTGCAGAATTCCTCGTGTGGGCCCTACCTTCTGGAACGTCCAACTCGGAAAGATTAAAAGATCACGAGAGTGTTGGTAAAGATCCTGCAGCAGCAAGAGTAACTTGGATGTGTACGTTTCCATTCAACGCCCTGAGACACTGTGCAGGATCCGCATTGAAGAGATGTTAACACTGAGCCATGTTCGAACCGGTGACTGATAGGTCAGTCACACATGTTCGTTTGAATCAGTATCTGAGAGAGGGGGAGAGAAGATGGAGAGAGGGAGACAGAGAGAGGGGGAGAGGGAGACAGAGACAGAGAGAGAGGGAGACAGAGACAGAGAGAGGGAGAGGAAGAGGGAGAGACAGAGAGAGAGACAGGAGAGAAAGAGGGAGAGACAGAGAGAGAGACGGGAGAGGGACGCAGAGAGAGGGGAGAGGGATGCAGTGAGGCTTAGGGAGGGAATCCAAATCTCAGGGCCCCACAGGCAGTTGAGTGCACAGCCGCCAATGGGGAAGTGATGGGTATCGGGGATGAGACAGAGGTCAGAACTGGGGGAGCGCAGAGATCTCAAGAGTGTTGCCGGGTCTGGAGGAGGTTACAGAGATAGGGAGTGTTGTAGGGTCTGGAGGAGGTTACAGAGATAGGGAGGGGTGTAGGGGCTGGAGGAGGTTACAGTGATAGGGAGGGGTGTCGGGGCTGGAGGAAGTTACAGAGATAGGGAGGGTTGTAGGGTCTGGAGGAGGTTACAGAGATAGGGAGGGCTGTAGGGGCTGGAGGAGGTTACAGAGATAGGGAGGGTTGAAGGGGCTGGAGGAGGTTACAGAGATAGGGAGGGGTGTCAGGGCTGGAGGAGGTTACAGAGATAGGGAGGGTTGTAGGGTCTGGAGGAGGTTACAGAGATAGGGAGGGGTGTAGGGTCTGGAGGAGGTTACAGAGATAGGGAGGGGTCTAGGGGCTGGAGGAGGTTACAGAGATAGGGAGGGGTGTAGGGGCTGGAGGAGGTTACAGAGATAGGGAGGGGTGTAGGGGCTGGAGGAGGTTACAGAGATAGGGAGGGGTGTAGGGGCTGGAGGAGGTTACAGAGATAGGGAGGGTTGTAGGGGCTGGAGGAGGTTACAGAGATAGGGAGGGGTGTAGGGGCTGGAGGAGGTTACAGAGATAGGGAGGGGTGTAGGGGCTGGAGGAGGTTACAGAGATAGGGAGGGGCGTAGGGGTTGGAGGAGGTTACAGAGATAGGGAGGGGCGTAGGGACTGGAGGAGGTTACAGAGATAGGGAGGGGCGTAGGGGCTGGAGGAGGTTACAGAGATAGGGAGGGTGTAGGGGCTGGAGGAGGTTACAGAGATAGGGAGGGCGTAGGGGCTGGAGGAGGTTACAGAGATAGGGAGGGGCGTAGGGGCTGGAGGAGGTTACAGAGATAGGGAGGGGCGTAGGGGCTGGAGGAGGTTACAGAGATAGGGAGGGTGTAGGGACTGGAGGAGGTTACAGAGATAGGGAGGGGTGTAGGGGCTGGAGGAGGTTACAGAGATAGGGAGGGGCGTAGGGGCTGGAGGAGGTTACAGAGATAGGGAGGGTGTAGGGACTGGAGGAGGTTACAGAGATAGGGAGGGGTGTAGGGGTTGGAGGGGGGTTACAGAGATAGGGAGGAGTGTAGGGACCGGAGGGGGGTTACAGAGGTAGGGAGGAGTGTAGGGACCGGAGGGGGGTTACAGAGGTAGGGAGGGGTGTAGGGACCGGAGGGGGGTTACAGAGGTAGGGAGGAGTGTAGGGACCGGAGGGGGGTTACAGAGGTAGGGAGGAGTGTAGGGACCGGAGGGAGGTTACAGAGGTAGGGAGGGGTGTAGGGACCGGAGGAGGGTTACAGAGGTAGGGAGGAGTGTAGGGACCGGAGGGGGGTTACAGAGGTAGGGTGGAGTGTAGGGACCGGAGGGGTTTTACAGAGATAGGGAGGAGTGTAGGGACCGGAGGGGGGTTACAGAGATAGGGAGGAGTGTAGGGACCGGAGGGGGGTTACAGAGGTAGGGAGGGGTGTAGGGACCGGAGGGGGGTTACAGAGGTAGGGAGGAGTGTAGGGACCGGAGGGGGGTTACAGAGGTAGGGAGGAGTGTAGGGACCGGAGGGGGGTTACAGAGGTAGGGAGGAGTGTAGGGACCGGAGGGGGGTTACAGACATAGGGAGGAGTGTAGGGACCGGAGGGGGGTTACAGAGGTAGGGAGGGGTGTAGGGACCGGAGGGGGGTTACAGAGATAGGGAGGAGTGTAGGGACCGGAGGGGGGTTACAGAGATAGGGAGGAGTGTAGGGACCGGAGGGGGGTTACAGACATAGGGAGGGGTGTAGGGACCGGAGGGGGGTTACAGAGGTAGGGAGGAGTGTAGGGACCGGAGGGGGGTTACAGAGGTAGGGAGGAGTGTAGGGACCGGAGGGGGGTTACAGAGATAGGGAGGAGTGTAGGGACCGGAGGGGGGTTACAGAGATAGGGAGGGGTGTAGGGACCGGAGGGGGGTTACAGAGGTAGGGAGGGGTGTAGGGACCAGAGGGGGGTTACAGACATAGGGAGGAGTGTAGGGACCGGAGGGGGGTTACAGAGGTAGGGAGGGGTGTAGGGACCGGAGGGGGGTTACAGAGGTAGGGAGGAGTGTAGGGACCGGAGGGGGGTTACAGACATAGGGAGGAGTGTAGGGACCGGAGGGGGGTTACAGAGGTAGGGAGGAATGTAGGGACCGGAGGGGGGTTACAGAGGTAGGGAGGAGTGTAGGGACCGGAGGGGGGTTACAGAGGTAGGGAGGAGTGTAGGGACCGGAGGGGGGTTACAGATGTAGGGTGGAGTGTAGGGACTGGAGGGGGGTTACAGAGATAGGGAGGGGTGTAGGGGCTGGAGGGGGGTTACAGAGGTAGGGAGGGGTGTAGGGGCTGGAGGGGGGTTACAGAGGTAGGGAGGGGTGTAGGTGCTGGAGGAGGTTACAGAGATAGGGAAGGGTGTAGGGACCGGAGGAGGGTTACAGAGATAGGGAGGGTTGTAGGGGCTGGAGGAGGTTACAGAGATAGGGAGGGTGTAGGGACCGGAGTGGGGTTACAGAGGTAGGGAGGGGTGTAGGGACCGGAGGGGGGTTACAGAGGTAGGGAGGAGTGTAGGGACCGGAGGGGGGTTACAGACATAGGGAGGAGTGTAGGGACCGGAGGGGGGTTACAGAGGTAGGGAGGAATGTAGGGACCGGAGGGGGGTTACAGAGGTAGGGAGGAGTGTAGGGACCGGAGGGGGGTTACAGAGGTAGGGAGGAGTGTAGGGACCGGAGGGGGGTTACAGAGATAGGGAGGAGTGTAGGGACCGGAGGGGGGTTACAGAGATAGGGAGGGGTGTAGGGACCGGAGGGGGGTTACAGAGGTAGGGAGGGGTGTAGGGACCAGAGGGGGGTTACAGACATAGGGAGGAGTGTAGGGACCGGAGGGGGGTTACAGAGGTAGGGAGGGGTGTAGGGACCGGAGGGGGGTTACAGAGGTAGGGAGGAGTGTAGGGACCGGAGGGGGGTTACAGACATAGGGAGGAGTGTAGGGACCGGAGGGGGGTTACAGAGGTAGGGAGGAATGTAGGGACCGGAGGGGGGTTACAGAGGTAGGGAGGAGTGTAGGGACCGGAGGGGGGTTACAGAGGTAGGGAGGAGTGTAGGGACCGGAGGGGGGTTACAGACGTAGGGTGGAGTGTAGGGACTGGAGGGGGGTTACAGAGATAGGGAGGGGTGTAGGGGCTGGAGGGGGGTTACAGAGGTAGGGAGGGGTGTAGGGGCTGGAGGGGGGTTACAGAGGTAGGGAGGGGTGTAGGTGCTGGAGGAGGTTACAGAGATAGGGAAGGGTGTAGGGACCGGAGGGGGGTTACAGAGATAGGGAGGGTTGTAGGGGCTGGAGGAGGTTACAGAGATAGGGAGGGTGTAGGGACCGGAGTGGGGTTACAGAGGTAGGGAGGGGTGTAGGGACCGGAGTGGGGTTACAGAGGTAGGGAGAGGTGTAGGGACCGGAGGGGGGTTACAGAGGTAGGGAGGAGTGTAGGGACCGGAGGGGTTTACAGAGGTAGGGAGGAGTGTAGGGACCGGAGGGGGGTTACAGAGGTAGGGAGGAGTGTAGGGACCGCAGGGGGGTTACAGAGGTAGGGAGGAGTGTAGGGACCGGAGGGGGGTTACAGAGGTAGGGAGGAGTGTAGGGACCGGAGGGGGGTTACAGAGGTAGGGAGGAGTGTAGGGACCGGAGGGGGGTTACAGAGGTAGGGAGGGGTGTAGGGACCGGAGGGGGGTTACAGAGGTAGGGAGGGGTGTAGGGACCGGAGGGGGGTTACAGAGGTAGGGAGGAGTGTAGGGACCGGAGGGGGGTTACAGAGGTAGGGAGGAGTGTAGGGACCGGAGGGGGGTTACAGAGGTAGGGAGGGGTGTAGGGACCGGAGGGGGGTTACAGAGGTAGGGAGGAGTGTAGGGACCGGAGGGGGGTTACAGAGGTAGGGAGGGGTGTAGGGGCTGGAGGGGGGTTACAGAGGTAGGGAGGGGTGTAGGGGCTGGAGGGGGGTTACAGAGGTAGGGAGGGGTGTAGGTGCTGGAGGAGGTTACAGAGATAGGGAAGGGTGTAGGGACCGGAGGGGGGTTACAGAGATAGGGAGGGTTGTAGGGGCTGGAGGAGGTTACAGAGATAGGGAGGGTGTAGGGACCGGAGTGGGGTTACAGAGGTAGGGAGAGGTGTAGGGACCGGAGGGGGGTTACAGAGGTAGGGAGGAGTGTAGGGACCGGAGGGGTTTACAGAGGTAGGGAGGAGTGTAGGGACCGGAGGGGGGTTACAGAGGTAGGGAGGAGTGTAGGGACCGCAGGGGGGTTACAGAGGTAGGGAGGAGTGTAGGGACCGGAGGGGGGTTACAGAGGTAGGGAGGGGTGTAGGGACCGGAGGGGGGTTACAGAGGTAGGGAGAGGTGTAGGGACCGGAGGGGGGTTACAGAGGTAGGGAGGAGTGTAGGGACCGGAGGGGTTTACAGAGGTAGGGAGGAGTGTAGGGACCGGAGGGGGGTTACAGAGGTAGGGAGGAGTGTAGGGACCGGAGGGGGGTTACAGAGGTAGGGAGGAGTGTAGGGACCGGAGGGGGGTTACAGAGGTAGGGAGGGGTGTAGGGACTGGAGGGGGTTACAGAGGTAGGGAGGGGTGTAGGGACTGGAGGGGGTTACAGAGGTAGGGAGGGGTGTAGGGACCGGAGGGGGGTTACAGAGGTAGGGAGGGGTGTAGGGACCGGAGGGGGTTACAGAGGTAGGGAGGAGTGTAGGGACCGGAGGGGGTTACAGAGGTAGGGAGGGGTGTAGGGACTGGAGGGGGTTACAGAGGTAGGGAGGAGTGTAGGGACCGGAGGGGGTTACAGAGGTAGGGAGGGGTGTAGGGACCGGAGGGGGGTTACAGAGATAGGGAGGGGTGTAGGGACCGGAGGGGGTTACAGAGGTAGGGAGGGGTGTAGGGACTGGAGGGGGTTACAGAGGTAGGGAGGGGTGTAGGGACCGGAGGGGGGTTACAGAGATAGGGAGGAGTGTAGGGACCGGAGGGGGGTTACAGAGATAGGGAGGAGTGTAGGGACCGGAGGGGGGTTACAGACATAGGGAGGGGTGTAGGGACCGGAGGGGGGTTACAGAGGTAGGGAGGAGTGTAGGGACCGGAGGGGGGTTACAGAGGTAGGGAGGAGTGTAGGGACCGGAGGGGGGTTACAGAGATAGGGAGGAGTGTAGGGACCGGAGGGGGGTTACAGAGATAGGGAGGGGTGTAGGGACCGGAGGGGGGTTACAGAGGTAGGGAGGGGTGTAGGGACCAGAGGGGGGTTACAGACATAGGGAGGAGTGTAGGGACCGGAGGGGGGTTACAGAGGTAGGGAGGGGTGTAGGGACCGGAGGGGGGTTACAGAGGTAGGGAGGAGTGTAGGGACCGGAGGGGGGTTACAGACATAGGGAGGAGTGTAGGGACCGGAGGGGGGTTACAGAGGTAGGGAGGAATGTAGGGACCGGAGGGGGGTTACAGAGGTAGGGAGGAGTGTAGGGACCGGAGGGGGGTTACAGAGGTAGGGAGGAGTGTAGGGACCGGAGGGGGGTTACAGATGTAGGGTGGAGTGTAGGGACTGGAGGGGGGTTACAGAGATAGGGAGGGGTGTAGGGGCTGGAGGGGGGTTACAGAGGTAGGGAGGGGTGTAGGGGCTGGAGGGGGGTTACAGAGGTAGGGAGGGGTGTAGGTGCTGGAGGAGGTTACAGAGATAGGGAAGGGTGTAGGGACCGGAGGAGGGTTACAGAGATAGGGAGGGTTGTAGGGGCTGGAGGAGGTTACAGAGATAGGGAGGGTGTAGGGACCGGAGTGGGGTTACAGAGGTAGGGAGGGGTGTAGGGACCGGAGGGGGGTTACAGAGGTAGGGAGGAGTGTAGGGACCGGAGGGGGGTTACAGACATAGGGAGGAGTGTAGGGACCGGAGGGGGGTTACAGAGGTAGGGAGGAATGTAGGGACCGGAGGGGGGTTACAGAGGTAGGGAGGAGTGTAGGGACCGGAGGGGGGTTACAGAGGTAGGGAGGAGTGTAGGGACCGGAGGGGGGTTACAGAGATAGGGAGGAGTGTAGGGACCGGAGGGGGGTTACAGAGATAGGGAGGGGTGTAGGGACCGGAGGGGGGTTACAGAGGTAGGGAGGGGTGTAGGGACCAGAGGGGGGTTACAGACATAGGGAGGAGTGTAGGGACCGGAGGGGGGTTACAGAGGTAGGGAGGGGTGTAGGGACCGGAGGGGGGTTACAGAGGTAGGGAGGAGTGTAGGGACCGGAGGGGGGTTACAGACATAGGGAGGAGTGTAGGGACCGGAGGGGGGGTTACAGAGGTAGGGAGGAATGTAGGGACCGGAGGGGGGTTACAGAGGTAGGGAGGAGTGTAGGGACCGGAGGGGGGTTACAGAGGTAGGGAGGAGTGTAGGGACCGGAGGGGGGTTACAGACGTAGGGTGGAGTGTAGGGACTGGAGGGGGGTTACAGAGATAGGGAGGGGTGTAGGGGCTGGAGGGGGGTTACAGAGGTAGGGAGGGGTGTAGGGGCTGGAGGGGGGTTACAGAGGTAGGGAGGGGTGTAGGTGCTGGAGGAGGTTACAGAGATAGGGAAGGGTGTAGGGACCGGAGGGGGGTTACAGAGATAGGGAGGGTTGTAGGGGCTGGAGGAGGTTACAGAGATAGGGAGGGTGTAGGGACCGGAGTGGGGTTACAGAGGTAGGGAGGGGTGTAGGGACCGGAGTGGGGTTACAGAGGTAGGGAGAGGTGTAGGGACCGGAGGGGGGTTACAGAGGTAGGGAGGAGTGTAGGGACCGGAGGGGTTTACAGAGGTAGGGAGGAGTGTAGGGACCGGAGGGGGGTTACAGAGGTAGGGAGGAGTGTAGGGACCGCAGGGGGGTTACAGAGGTAGGGAGGAGTGTAGGGACCGGAGGGGGGTTACAGAGGTAGGGAGGAGTGTAGGGACCGGAGGGGGGTTACAGAGGTAGGGAGGAGTGTAGGGACCGGAGGGGGGTTACAGAGGTAGGGAGGGGTGTAGGGACCGGAGGGGGGTTACAGAGGTAGGGAGGGGTGTAGGGACCGGAGGGGGGTTACAGAGGTAGGGAGGAGTGTAGGGACCGGAGGGGGGTTACAGAGGTAGGGAGGAGTGTAGGGACCGGAGGGGGGTTACAGAGGTAGGGAGGGGTGTAGGGACCGGAGGGGGGTTACAGAGGTAGGGAGGAGTGTAGGGACCGGAGGGGGGTTACAGAGGTAGGGAGGGGTGTAGGGGCTGGAGGGGGGTTACAGAGGTAGGGAGGGGTGTAGGGGCTGGAGGGGGGTTACAGAGGTAGGGAGGGGTGTAGGTGCTGGAGGAGGTTACAGAGATAGGGAAGGGTGTAGGGACCGGAGGGGGGTTACAGAGATAGGGAGGGTTGTAGGGGCTGGAGGAGGTTACAGAGATAGGGAGGGTGTAGGGACCGGAGTGGGGTTACAGAGGTAGGGAGAGGTGTAGGGACCGGAGGGGGGTTACAGAGGTAGGGAGGAGTGTAGGGACCGGAGGGGTTTACAGAGGTAGGGAGGAGTGTAGGGACCGGAGGGGGGTTACAGAGGTAGGGAGGAGTGTAGGGACCGCAGGGGGGTTACAGAGGTAGGGAGGAGTGTAGGGACCGGAGGGGGGTTACAGAGGTAGGGAGGGGTGTAGGGACCGGAGGGGGGTTACAGAGGTAGGGAGAGGTGTAGGGACCGGAGGGGGGTTACAGAGGTAGGGAGGAGTGTAGGGACCGGAGGGGTTTACAGAGGTAGGGAGGAGTGTAGGGACCGGAGGGGGGTTACAGAGGTAGGGAGGAGTGTAGGGACCGGAGGGGGGTTACAGAGGTAGGGAGGAGTGTAGGGACCGGAGGGGGGTTACAGAGGTAGGGAGGGGTGTAGGGACTGGAGGGGGTTACAGAGGTAGGGAGGGGTGTAGGGACTGGAGGGGGTTACAGAGGTAGGGAGGGGTGTAGGGACCGGAGGGGGGTTACAGAGGTAGGGAGGGGTGTAGGGACCGGAGGGGGTTACAGAGGTAGGGAGGAGTGTAGGGACCGGAGGGGGTTACAGAGGTAGGGAGGGGTGTAGGGACTGGAGGGGGTTACAGAGGTAGGGAGGAGTGTAGGGACCGGAGGGGGTTACAGAGGTAGGGAGGGGTGTAGGGACCGGAGGGGGGTTACAGAGATAGGGAGGGGTGTAGGGACCGGAGGGGGTTACAGAGGTAGGGAGGGGTGTAGGGACTGGAGGGGGTTACAGAGGTAGGGAGGGGTGTAGGGCCTGGAGGAGGTTACAGAGATAGGGAGGGGTGTAGGGACCGGAGGGGGGTTACAGAGATAGGGAGGGGTGTAGGGACCGGAGGGGGGTTACAGAGATAGGGAGGGGTGTAGGGGCTGGAGAAGGTTACAGAGATAGGGAGGGGTGTAGGGGCTGGAGGAGGTTACAGAGATAGGGAGGGGTGTAGGGACCGGAGGGGGGTTACAGAGATAGGGAGGGGTGTAGGGACTGGAGGAGGTTACAGAGATAGGGAGGGGTGTAGGGGCTGGAGAAGGTTACAGAGATAGGGAGGGTTGTAGGGGCTGGAGGAGGTTACAGAGATAGGGAGGTGTGTAGGGGCTGGAGGAGGTTACAGAGATAGGGAGGGGTGTAGGGGCTGGAGGAGGTTACAGAGATAGGGAGGGGTGTAGGGGCTGGAGGAGGTTACAGAGATAGGGAGGTGTGTAGGGGCTGGAGGAGGTTACAGAGATAGGGAGGGGTGTAGGGACCCGGAGGAGGTTACAGAGATAGGGAGAGGTGTAGGGACCGGAGGGGGGTTACAGAGGTAGGGAGGGGTGTAGGGGCTGGAGGGGGGTTACAGAGATAGGGAGGAATGTAGGGACCGGAGGGGGGGTTACAGAGATAGGGAGGAGTGAATCCAATGACGGATTTGAACAAGTGCATGAGAATATTCCTCCTTCTGGAATTCTGAAATATCATTAATTATCTGCTGTGGGTAATTCACAATGATTTGTCCTATACTTTCTCTGAACTTCAGTGTCGAGGAAACACCCATTGAGTCAGCGTTCCAGAACAATCCAGCCGGGAGCTCAGGGTCAGCAGATTTCCTGGGAGCTGCACCCAATCCACATGGGGAACGCAGAGAGCAATGGCTGGTAGCTATAGCCAGGAGCCGGACAGCACAGGTGGGTCTAGTAGGAAGCTACAAACACAGATTTATTCCATTCAAATCAGTCATCATTGATCATCAAACTGTCCCCATCACACACTCCCAGGACAGGTACAGCACGGGGTTAGATACAGAGTAAAGCTCCCTCTACACTGTCCCCATCAAACACTCCCAGGACAGGTACAGCACAGGGTTAGATACAGAGTAAAGCTCCCTCTACACTGTCCCCATCAAACACTCCCAGGACAGGTACAGCACGGGGTTAGATACAGAGTAAAGCTCCATCTACACTGTCTCCATCAAACACTCCCAGGACAGGAACAGCACGGGGTTAGATACAGAGTAAAGCTCCCTCTACACTGTCCCCATCAAACACTCCCAGGACAGGTACAGCACGGGGTTAGATACAGAGTAAATCTCCCTCTACACTGTCCCCATCAAACACTCCCAGGACAGGTACAGCACGGGGTTAGATACAGAGTAAAACTCCCTCTACACTGTCCCCATCAAACACTCCCAGGACAGGTACAACACGGATTTAGATAGGGAGTAATCTCCCTCTACACTGTCCCCATCAAACACTCCCAGGACAGGTACAACACGGATTTAGATAGGGAGTAAATCTCCCTCTACACTGTCCCCATCAAACACTCCCAGGACAGGTACAGCACGGGGTTAGATACAGAGTAAATCTCCCTCTACACTGTCCCCATCAAACACTCCCCAGGACAGGTACAGCACGGGGTTAGATACAGAGTAAAACTCCCTCTACACTGTCCCCATCAAACACTCCCAGGACAGGTACAACACGGATTTAGATAGGGAGTAAATCTCCCTCTACACTGTCCCCATCAAACACTCCCAGGACAGGTACAGCACGGGTTAGATACAGAGTAAAGCTCCCTCTACACTGTCCCCATCAAACACTCCCAGGACAGGTACAGCACGGGTTAGATACAGAGTAAAGCTCCCTCTACACTGTCCCCATCAAACACTCCCAGGACAGGTACAGCACGGGGTTAGATACAGAGTAAACCTCCCTCACACTGCCACTCAGCACAACTTCCTCCTGTCCAGAATGAGAGCATAGCTATTGAAATGTTTAAAATGTTTTCACTGTTGAACACGGATATAATTTGATGTCGGCGAGGATTATTGAGGGATAAATCCTGTTCTCGAGGACAATGTATATAACGTCCTTTGGCATTGATTCCAACTGCAGCACTGGGACTTTCTGCATCATCTTGAGGAGGTGAAGATGCTTCACTTTCCTGTCTGATCTGAAAGGCAGCACCTCTGACAGTGTAACGGTCATCACTGACCATCCTGATAGATCTCGTCTGCCCCAACGGCCTGCTGGGCCCTGTGTGTTACGCCTCTCTCTCCCTCTCTCTCTCTCTCTCTCTGTACCAGCTGGGACCTGTGTGTTACGCCTCTCTCTCCCTCTCTCTCTGGGCCTGCTGGGCCCTGTGTGTTACGCCTCTCTCTCTCTCTCTCTCTGGGCCTGCTGGGCCCTGTGTGTTACGCCTCT